>CM042548.1:13736026-13821026 GCA_023630585.1 Cranoglanis bouderius | reverse complement strand
CCCCTCACATTTTTGTAAATATTTTATTATATATTTTCATGGGACAACACTGAAGAAATGACACTTTGCTACAATGTAAAGTAGTGAGTGTACAGCTTGTATAACAGTGTAAATTTGCTGTCCCCTCAAAATAACTCAACACACAGCCATTAATGTCTAAACTGCTGGCAACAAAAGTGAGTACACCCCTAAGTGAAAATGTCCAAATTGGGCCCAAAGTGTCAATATTTTGTGTGGCCACCATTATTTTCCAGCACTGCCTTAACCCTGTTGGGCATGGAGTTCACCAGAGCTTCACAGGTTGCCACTGGAGTCCTCTTCCACTCCTCCATGACGACATCACAGAGCTGGTGGATGTTAGAGACCTTGCGCTCCTCCACCTTCCGTTTGAGGATGCCCCACAGATGCTCAGTAGGGTTTAGGTCTGGAAATATGCTTGGCCAGTCCATCACCTTTACCCTCAGCTTCTTTAGCAAGGCAGTGATCATCTTGGTGGGGTGTTTGGGGTCGTTATCATGTTGGAATATCCAGTTTCCAAAGGGAGGGGATCATGCTCTGCTTCAGTATGTCACAGTACATGTTGGCATTCATGGTTTCCTCAATGAACTGTAGCTCCCCAGTGCCGGCAGCACTCATGCAGCCCCAGACCATGACACTTCCACCACCATGCTTGACTATAGGCAAGACACACTTGTCTTTGTACTCCACACACGCTTGACACCATCTGAACCAAATAACCTCTTCAGCAATGCTGGCAGCACTCTTACGTCTATTCTGCAAAGCCAACCTTGGATATGATGCTGAGCACGTGCACTCAACTTCTTTGGTTGACCATGGCGAGGCCTGTTCTGAGTGGAACCTGTCCTGTTAAACCGATGTATGGTCTTGGCCACCATGCTGCAGCTCAGTTTCAGGGTGTTGGCAATCTTCTTATAGCCTAGGCCATCTTTATGTAGAGCAATAATTCTTTTTTTCAGATCCTCAGAGAGTTCTTTGCCATGAGGTGCCATGTTGAACTTCCAGTGACCAGTATGAGAGAGTGTGAGAGCGATAACACCAAACTTAACACACCTGCTCCCCATTCACACCTGAGACCTTGTAACACTAACGAGTCACATGACACCGGGAAGGGAAAATAACTAATTGGGCCCAATTTGGACATTTTCACTTAGGGGTGTATTCACTTTTGTTGCCAGCAGTTTAGACATTAATGGCTGTGTGTTGAGTTATTTTGAGGGGACAGCAAATTTATACTGTTATACAAGCTGTACACTCACTATTTTACATTGTAGCAAAGTGTCATTTCTTCAGTGTTGTCCCATGAAAAGATATAATAAAATATTTACAAAATGTGAGGGGTGTACTCACTTTTGTGAGATACTGTACATTGTTATATTTCTCACAAACATTTATTGAAGTCATTACTTTCAAGAGCTGGATCTGAAATGGCGTTCTAGCATGCATCATGTGCACTACGTAGGGCATCATGTTCTACCCTTTGTAGTGAGCATATAAACTGAATAGGAAGCCCTTTCAGAACTCCAGTGAGTATTGCTTGTAAATAAATTACTTACACATGATAACACTTTTCTTTTTTTGACATTAGATGCTTAAATAAAATATTTAATCCTACGTTAGTTGAAGAAGTGTAAAATTTATATGTATACAGTATATACACCTATATGTTAATGCTCAGAGTGTGAGTGTTGTGTTTGGACATGAGTGAGTTATGATGGAAGAGCTGTAGAGAGAAAACGTCAACGATAGAAGCCATAAACACGCTGAGAATAAAAAACTACCTCAGCATGATTACGGCTTTGATTGACTCCACAGGATCGTAAAATGACTTCTTCCCACCGTCCCCTCCACACGCCGTACAGCTCTCGTACAGATCTGTCTTTATTTTCTCTCCAGGATGTAAACTGCCCCAATCGGATCATAAATCACGTCCCATGGCCAGGCCACGTTTACATATAGAGCACTGAATTTTACGTCTGTGTTCATGAGGAGAAAATACGGGCTGTGTTTCATTCTGTATTGGATATCTTTGCAGCCACATGGCCACACTCCCTAAGGAGGGCTTCCTAAATACTAACACAACATGGGAAGCATTTTAATACGTTATCATTTCTATAGAAACAGCTCACTCAGAGGGACTTGTACGATGGACGCTCCACATAAACGGATTTTAAAAAGTCTATGGTGATATGGTGAAGTTTTCTGTAAGGAGATATTTATTGTTAACATTTACGGAAGGAGTCTCCAGTGTCAGCACTTTGTAACAGTCAGTAAAGTTTACGCTTCTTTGCGGTTTCTCGGTAATATGACAAGCTGCTTTTTTTTTTTTTTTTTTCTTATAAACTTCGAGAGAGAAAAAAAGAGATGCTGGTGAGGGAACCACTGTTTATAGCTGCTATAATGTAAGTTAGAACAGGAAGTGACTTGTTTTTTGGAACATTCAATGTAACCATAAACAGATAAAAAGTATGACGTTGTAGCAGTTGCAAAATTCTGTGAAATAAAACTAGTAAAAAATGTATTGTTTTACTGTAACAGCATTTCCTCCATTACATAGCTAAGTAGATGCAGTAGCCAGCTAAAAAATATTAGTCGCAATAACCTAAAGTTTGTATGTTAATGACTTCGCAACGTCACTAAGCTACAGTTCAGCAAATCGTTCGTGGAATTCTGGTCCAGTAAACAGATTTTTGGGATTGCCTTACACGAAGACAGAGTCTGTTTTCAAATTTGGCCAAACTAAGGAGCTCAGAAATTGCTGCCTAATTGCCTTCTGATCGGAAGACAGTGACATTTCATTCAAATTGATGAATTATGGATTTGTACATGTCAAGCAATATATGTATTTGATCAGGAAACAGATCTCACACTTCCTGTTCTCCGTGCCCCAGATGTCGAAGGCTGTTTGACCCATTTCCGAGACTCTTGGTCGATAAGAGACGGGTTATAAAAAACCCTGCGTTATGTGGAGACTCTCACGCATGTGATGCGATAAAGCTTCGCCTTTAAGTGTGAGACAGCTGTGGCGCTGTGGTGCAGCGTGAGGGGAGGGGGGGTGCTGCAGAGAAACAAGAGAGCGTGTGTATGTAAGAGAGAGAGCGTGGGAGAGAGTGTATGTGTGTGTGTGACAGAGAGAGAGAGAGAGAAGTGCTTGCAGGTCAGATGTGCTCTGAGAGGGAAAAACTTGCGCAGTGGAAGTGTTTATCTGATAACGGAGCCATATTTTCACTCCTCATTAAAAACACCAGGCCGTGACGTGACCACGTTAAAGTGTTAGTTAGACCCACAGAGATTCTACGCTGGACTGCAGGACGTGCGCTGACACACACGAACACACACATCTTAAACGGGATAAGACTCACCTGTGAGGCAGTCAGGATGGAGTGGAAGCACATCGAAGCTGTGCAGGAATTCACAGCTGAAGGACAATGCAGTAAAATTGAGGTGCGATCGTGCCTGATAAGCTGGGACTCTGCCCAGGTAAAAACCCTGCAGGGCTCCACACTGCCCCGTGTGTGTGTGTGTCTGTGTGTGTGTGTGTGTGTGTGTGTGTGTGTGTGTGTGTGTGTGTGTGTGTGTGTGTGTGTGTGTGTGTGGGTCAGGCACTGAACACTGCTACATCTGCATCAGTGGAGTGGGACTTCCTCAGGGATGTTAATGTGAAACAAGGTTTTAACACGAAAAATGTAAATCGGAGTGTTTCAGAGTTTCAGATAAATCTTCTCTAAGTTGGTAATGTAGTGGTTGTTTCTGAATGACTTTTTTATGGTAATAGATAGATAGATAGATAGATAGATAGATAGATAGATAGATAGATAGATAGATAGATAGATAATGTAAAAAAGGAATTAAAATGAAGACATCATGTTATTCTGAATTCAGAACTATGCTGATGAATGGATGGATTGATATATGGACAAATGGAAAGGGGGTGGGTGAACAGATGGATAAGTGAACAGGTGGATGGATGTGTGTGTAGACAGATAGATGTATGGATGGAACGGGGGGGTGAGGGGATAGATGAATGGTAAATGGATGGATGGAAGGGGGTGGATGAATGGTTGGGTGAATGGGTGATGGGGGAATAAGTGGATGGATGATGGATGAATGGATGGATGGTTGGATGGGTAATAGAGGGTGGATGAATGGATGGATAGATGTGTGGATAGTAGATGGATGGAAGAATGTGTGGATGGATGGATGATGGATGGATGGATAGATGTAAATGTTCCTCGGTTGATGCATGGAAAAGTTGATGGATGGTTGGATGGGTGATAGAAGGGTAAGTGGGTGGATGGTAGATGATAGAATAGTAGGTGGATGGACTGATGGATGAAAGGGTGTATAGGTGGAAATATGGCTGGGTGGAGCTTTCAGTCTCTTGGTTAGCTTTCACATTAGCTTCCATTAGCTAGAAAAGGTTTCAGTTGCTAGTGAGCACTGAATTACTAGTTTAGCTTTCATTAGGGAAGGTTTCATTTTCTAATTTTCGTCCACCTCCTAGGTTAAACTTTACTCACTAGATTAGCTTTGATTTGGTTGGAAAGTTTTCTTTTGCTAGTTAGCACTCAGTAGTTTAGACTTTACTCATTAATTTAGCTTTCATTCATCAGGTTAGCTTTCACTTTGACTCGCTAGTTAGTTTTTACTTCTGGGTTGCTCAGACTTGGAAAAGGTGTAACTCATAATCTTGGGCAAATTGAAAGTGCAGTTTTTGCTACCTGAGATTAGCCCCACCCACTTTGTATTAAAATAGGAGGAATTCTACATGCCTTTTTTTTAAAACATTGGTAAGTCATTAATAGCTAATAATGCACCATGTGGCTACACACAGATTTGCCTGCTTGTAGTGTTGAATAAAAAGTTTTTTTTAATAAATGTAAATCAGTCATTGGTATCTGCATAAAGACCCCTTAATGATGGACATGTTCACTCTGAGACACGTTAACACGGTTTCTACGCTAAAGCCCTGACTCAGGTTTGCTGCATAAGACTCCGAATTATCGTTTAGGAAATGAGGCACTTGTTCACTGAGGTGTTTCGGAGAATTGGAACGGAGCCAGCGAGTGTTAAATGCGCCACAGTGACCCATACTGCGGAGGTACAGGACCACAGTTTCACTTCTGATTATAATTAAATGTGTGTGTGTGTGTGTGTGTGTGTGTACAAAAGCAGGACTTCCTGTTCCCTTTCTCTAGGCTTTTCCTAGTGACTCTGCAGACTTTTTTTTCTGGCCTTTGCCTCGATGTTTTACACTCACATCTGCACTGCAGTACAGCAGCAGCGACTATCATGACAGATGCAATGAATATTGTAGTGACTTTATTCTTAGTGCGCTTAGGAAGTAACCTCTAGTGCAGTGCACATCATTTACAGGCTTATAAATCTTCCCTAAGTTGGTGATGTAGTGCTTAACGATTCATTAATGAGTCAGTAAACAAGTCCATTCAGTTTCTGAATGACTTGTTTAGGCTGATAGATAGATAGATAGATAGATAGATAGATAGATAGATAGATAGATAGATAGATAGATAGATAGATAGAAATAAAAAGAAATGAAAATGTCTTTATTTTCATTCCTTTTTACTGCTATCTATCTATCTATTACCATAAAAGAGTCATTCAGAAAGTCATCCTTTTATTCTGAATTCAGAACTACTCTGTTGGATGAATGAATGGATGGTTTGATGGATGGATGAATGGAAAGGAGGTGGGTGAATAGATGGATAAGTGAACAGATGATAACTAGTTGTGTGGGTTAGAGGATGGATGGATGTTAGATGGACAGAATGCTGGGTGGATGGATGTTAGATGGACAGAATGCTGGGTGGATGGATGTTAGATGGACAGAATGCTGGGTAGATGTATGTTAGATGGACAGAATGCTGGGTAGAGGTATGTTAGATGGACAGAATGCTGGGTGGATGGATGTTAGATGGACAGAATGCTGGGTGGATGGATGTTAGATGGACAGAATGCTGGGTAGATGTATGTTAGGTGGACAGAATGCTGGGTAGAGGTATGTTAGATGGACAGAATGCTGGGTGGATGGATATTAGATGGACAGAATGCTGGGTGGATGGATGTTAGATGGACAGAATGCTGGGTAGATGTATGTTAGATGGACAGAATGCTGGGTGGATGGATGTTAGATGGACAGAATGCTGGGTGGATGGATGTTAGATGGACAGAATGCTGGGTGGATGGATGTTAGATGGACAGAATGCTGGGTAGAGGTATGTTATATGGACAGAATGCTGGGTAGATATATGTAAGATGGACAAAATGCTGAGTGGATGAATGTTAGATGGACAGAATGCTGGGTAGATGTATGTTAGATGGACAGAATGCTGGGTGGATGGATGTTAGATGGACAGAATGCTGGGTGGATGGATGTTAGATGGACAGAATGCTGGGTGGATGGATGTTAGATGGACAGAATGCTGGGTAGAGGTATGTTATATGGACATAATGCTGGGTAGATATATGTTACATGGACAGAATGCTGGGTGGATGGATGTTAGATGGACAGAATGCTGGGTAGATGTATGTTAGATGGACAGAATGCTGGGTGGATGGATGTTAGATGGACAGAATGCTGGGTGGATGGATGTTAGATGGACAGAATGCTGGGTGGATGGATGTTAGATGGACAGAATGCTGGGTGGATGGATGTTAGATGGACAGAATGCTGGGTGGATGGATGTTAGATGGACAGAATGCTGGGTAGATGTATGTTAGATGGACAGAATGCTGGGTGGATGGATGTTAGATGGACAGAATGCTGGGTGGATGGATGTTAGATGGACAGAATGCTGGGTGGATGGATGTTAGATGGACAGAATGCTGGGTAGAGGTATGTTATATGGACAGAATGCTGGGTAGATATATGTTAGATGGACAGAATGCTGGGTGGATGAATGTTAGATGGACAGAATGCTGGGTAGATGTATGTTAGATGGACAGAATGCTGGGTGGATGGATGTTAGATGGACAGAATGCTGGGTGGATGGATGTTAGATGGACAGAATGCTGGGTGGATGGATGTTAGATGGACAGAATGCTGGGTAGAGGTATGTTATATGGACATAATGCTGGGTAGATATATGTTAGATGGACAGAATGCTGGGTGGATGGATGTTAGATGGACAGAATGCTGGGTAGATGTATGTTAGATGGACAGAATGCTGGGTGGATGGATGTTAGATGGACAGAATGCTGGATAGAGGTATGTTAGATGGACAGAATGCTGGGTGGATGGATGTTAGATGGACAGAATGCTGGGTGGATGGATGTTAGATGGACAGAATGCTGGGTGGATGGATGTTAGATGGACAGAATGCTGGGTAGATGTATGTTAGATGGACAGAATGCTGGGTGGATGGATGTTAGATGGACAGAATGCTGGGTGGATGGATGTTAGATGGACAGAATGGAGGGTGGATGCATGTTAGATGGACAGAATGCTGGGTGGATGGATGTTAGATGGACAGAATGCTGGGTAGATGTATGTTAGATGGACAGAACGCTGGGTGGATGGATGTGTGGGTAGACAGAGAGGTGCATGGATGGAATAGAGATGGGATGGGGGATAGATGAATGGTAAATGGATGTATGGTGCGGTGGATGAATAGTTGAATGAATGGGTGATGGAGGAATAAGTGGATGGATAGAAGGGTGGATGGATTGATGGATGGATGCTCATAATGTTAATAAACATTACTGATTGGAAAGAAAAAAGAAATATCAAATAATTAAAAAATGAATTTGGCACGCAACTCTTACTGGAATTAATTTATTTTTTGTTTTTTAAGTGAAATTTGGTTTTATGTCTTAATACAAACCTCACATTTGGCATCTTACCTTTTGAAAGTGTATACTTTGCTTGCAATTCTCACATCCGTGACGTGTGTGTGTGTGTGTGTGTGTGTGTGTGTGTGTGTGTGTGTGTGTGTGTGTGTGTGTGTGTGTGTGTGTGTGCACAGATGGGGACTCCACGTGTAGAGCTGACTCTGTCTGAGCTTCAGGAGATGGCCGTACGTCAGCAGCAGCAGATCGAGGCTCAGCAACAGATGCTCATGGCAAAGGTAAGCACCTTTACACTACACACTGCTGTTTCTTTCCCGTCTGACTCACACACATCTGAACGTTATTTTGCCTTGTGTGTGTTTGATCTGAGACGGTGGCCAGTCCACACTTCCTCAGTTACACACTGTGCACTGTTTAATGACTAAATAAAGCTGAATGAATAAGATGAGAAAGTGAATAATAAACTGGGAGTTTAAAAGGAGGTGAAGAGCTTTTGGCTCTGTTGAGCCATGTGAGAATGTGTGTGTGTGTTTGTGTGTGTGTGTGTGTGTATGTGTGTGTGTGTGTGTGTGTTATAAGAAGCCATGTTTAACTCAGACAGACATGCACACATGGGAATTCGGACATGTGCACACCCGGACATGTGATATGAGGACGCCGTCTCAGCTGTCTTTAGAACTTGATTCGTCCAATGAGCCATGTGGGCAAAACATTTGTAACAGAGTAGTGAATTCCACAAGGTTTTGGAAAAGTTCCTTTGAGATCCTGGTCCATGCTGACATGATTGCATGACATATTTTCTGCAGATTTGTCAGCTGCACATTCATCCTGCAAATCTCTCATTGAACCACATCCCAAACGTGCTCTCTATTAGAGGCAGAGCTGGTGACTGTGAAGGCCATTAAAGTACAGTACCCAGAACTCATGATGGAACCAGTCTGAGATGGCTTTGTGACATTATCATGCTTGAATTAACCATTATAAGATAGTTAGCAACAATACTCAGACAGGCTGTGGCATTTAAACTGTGCGTAACTGGTAATACACGGCGCAGTATGTGTCAAGAAAACATTCCCCACACCACCACCACCAGCCTGAATGTTGTTACAAGGCAGGTTAGATATGCATGGATTCATGCTGAAATCCATGAAATGCATCAGAAATCGAGATTCATCAGACCAGAAGATGTTTTTCTAGCCTGTATCCACTGTAATCTCAGGTTCTGGTTCCTGGCTTACAGGAGTGGCACCTGATCTGGTTGTCTGCTGTTGTAGCCCAGGTTTGACATATTGTGTGCTGTGTTCTGAGATGCTTTTCTGTTCACCGCGGTTTTAAAGAGTGGTTATTTGAGTTGTCCTTGGAATTTTGCTCATTTTAACTTAAAGATAACAATTAATAAATTTGGTCAAAAATATAGATAGAGACTCACTAGTAACAAAATAAAAAATAGAAATATTCTTTAAAACTAACTATGTGCAAAAAAGTGCCAACCTAACAGTGTTAACAAATGAAAGTGAAGTAAAATGAAATAGAGATGTAAAAGTAGAAATATAAGTGTGAATAAAATGTAAGGATTTATTCTGTATTCTTATGTAAGAGAGGGAATAGTTTTCACAAACTTTCATAGACTTTCTCTTTGCAACCGTCTCAAGATTTATTCTTTGCTTCAGGTTCAAAACAGACTTCTCATCTGTCAAAAGTGGAAACATGAATATCCACATGGAAATAAGATACAATCACTTTAAATTATTAATGGTTAACGATTAAAAGGTAACTTTTTTTTTTCATTGCCATTCAGTCATGATGTCATGAGGAATTTTATGTCACTGGACTTTCATAAATTGTAGTTGAAAACTTAACAAAAATGGATTTGTTTGTAAACAGAGTGTATTAGAAATGTTAGAGTTTTCATCTGTCCTTTACGTCACTCTGACACTGTGTCATGAGGCGACACTGACGTTAGCGTGTGAGTGTACATGCAGGGTTTAGGTCAGTGCCTGTGAGTGTACATGCAGGGTTTAGGTCAGTGTGTGTGTGTGTGTATGTGTGTGTGTGTGTGTGTGTGTGTGTGTGTGTGTGTGTGTGTGTGTGTGAGAGAGAGAGAGAGAGGAGATGTGTGTGGAGCTCTGAATCTCAAACAACAGCAGGAAAAGGCCCACTCCATGGCCACAGGAAATTACATCAGCACAAAGCTGCAGCTGCCAGGAAGTGGCAGAATGAAAAGTGTGTGAATGAAATGTCCTGAAGTTTGAGGAAAGTAGGAGAAGGAGGAGGAGGAGGAGATCATATGAGCTTTGATTCATCTGAGAACTCCACTAGTCAGTCTCGAGAACGTTCATGGATACGATTTGTTTACGGTTTAAAGAATTTATCGATCATCAGGTAAATAAACGCATGACTATTTTCAATCTTTTTAGAAGTATATTGTATGTATAATAGTGTACATGATGAGTTATTATATAATTATACGTTTAATTTTTTTATTTCTTTTTATATTCCCTTCACAAATTCAGTGTCATCTCTTAACATTGTAACGCCTGATTTTGACAATAATTGATGAGGTGTAATAATAGTAATAATAAGAATAATAATAGTGACTAATAACTACCTCGATAGGACCTTTTTGTTTATTTAAACTGATTACTTTACAGTGTGTTTAAATGGGACCAACAGGAAAATGATGCAGCTAAATCCTAAATCTTAAAGTAAATCCTGTATTATGAGATAAAACTTTTTTAAAAAATTAAAAAAATACATAAATAAATAAAGAAATAAATAATAAAAAATACAAATAGACTTTCAGGTGCCATGTTCTAGTTGTTTAACACGTCTAGATGTATCAGGAAATGAAAGCTGAAATTCTGATCCATCGTCTCATGGTCATCTCTTGATCTCAAACCCAAATGCCTTCAGTGTAAAGTAAAAACAAAATAACTGTCCTTGCTGTCCCAGTACTTTCGGAGGGGCCTATAGTGGTTTTTGCTTATTTATCCTGAAAGGTGCCAATACTTATGGAGCTCTACAGTATGCAAGTATGATCTTTTTTTCTTATACCAGTGAAGAAAGATAGAATGTTGTTTGAGAAATGTATTTTGTGTGTGTGTGTGTGTGTGTGTGTGTCTGTCTGTCTGTCTGTCTGTGCGCTCATTATGAATCCGTCTAGCTGCATTAGCGTATGTGTTCATGGTGAGAGCTGCAGTAGCGACCCTGTGGTAATATAAATGGGTTTGTTCATTCTCTAATGTGTGTGTGTGTGTGTGTGTGTGTGTGTGTGTGTGTGTGTGTGTGTGTGTGTGTGTGTCGTTGCTTTGTGTCGGTTTATTCTAGAGAAGGCCAGTCTATGAGTCAGCAAAAAAACATTCTCTCTCCATTATTCACACACACACACACACACACACACACACACACACACACACACACACACACACACACACACACACACACACCTTGTTCCCTGTTTACATCATTTTTCATTATGTGCCTCCTTCATTGTGACAGACAAAGAGGCCACGCCCCCTTCACTGACATACACAAAGGCCACGCCTCTTTTAATTAACTGGACATTATATTGTTTTGAAGGAGACATCCAACATCCACAGCCCTAGGATCCAGGGTTTGAGTGTTTAAGTGTTTCAGTGTTTAAGTGTGTGTGTGCAGGAGCAGCGTTTGCGCTATCTGAAGCAGCAGGATCCTCATCAGGGCCCGGCCACACCTGAATCGGAGAAGCTGCAGAGGCTGAGAGAGAGAGTGGAGAACCAGGAGGCCAAGCTGAAGAAAATCCGTGCCATGAGGGGACAAGTGGACTACAGCAAGCTGATCAACGGAAACCTGTGTATGATCACAACACTTCATTAAACACAAATAAAAACCTCACAGTGTAGCTGAACGCTGGAATGTTCCGGGGGCCGCCGTCTTGGAATCACTTTTTTCCTCAGTGCAGTTCAGTATCGCTCCGCCCCTTTAGACCCCGCCTCCTAAGATTAGGGGATGGAATTGTAGGACAAACCAGGAGGTGATGCTGATGATAATAAAGTTCTGCTTTGAAGTCTGTTTTAAATTTGAATTGTCACTCATCTAAATCACTTCTAATGTCAAACTTTAGGCCACGCTCCCTTCCTGGGTCTAAACTGGGAAATGTGCTGGGAAAGAGAAGTGATGTAGCTGTGACTGTTTTTATAACTACATTAGCAAGGCTGTTTGAGATGCTGAACAGTTCATGCATTGCACATTTAGTGCACAATACTAAACTGGTAGCCATAAGATTCCATTACTTGTTAGCTACATTAGCCTTGTGCAAAAGCAAACTTCACACAACAAACATGGCTTGCTGATTGATTATAATTTGGTGTAAAAGGAACATTGGGACAATACTGAGACTTTCTGATCTGTGTGTGCGTGCGTATGTGCGTGCATGTGTGTGTGTGTGTGTGTGTGTGTGTGTGTGTGTGTGTGTGTGTGTGTGTGTGTAGCGGCAGAGATCGAGCATGTGAGCAGTCTGTTCCAGGAGAAGCAGGTGGAGCTGCAGCAGGCCGTGATGAAGGTGGAGCAGCTTACACAGCAGCTCGAGGAACTGAGAAACAAACGCATTACAGAGTCACAGCCTGCAGGGGGCAGCGCCCTGGAGCTCCACAAACTGTATCAGGAGCTGCAGGTACACACAAACACACACACGCACACGCACACACACACACACACACACACACACACAGACAAACACACACTCTACACCTGTTAGTCTAAATAATGTCGACATGGACTCGTCTCTGCCTGTTAGGTCCAGTAAAGGAGGCGTGGCCCCTGTGTCTGTCAGAACAAATAAAGGGGTGTGGCTCCAGTGTTTGTCAGATCCAGTGAAGGGGGTGTGACCTCTGTACCTGTTAGTACCAAGGAAGCAGACATATCCTCTGTGTGTTTGTCCATCTCAGTGAAGGAGGCGTGGCCTCAGTGTCTGTCATTCCAAGTAAAGGAGGCATGGCCTCAGTGTCTTGTCAGTGCTTGTTAATCACATTGAGGAGGCGTGGACTCTGTGTCTGTCCATCTAAGTGAAGGAGGTGTGGCCTCAGTGTCTGTCATTCCAAGTGAAGGAGGTGTGGCCTCTGTGCTTGTTAATCACCTTGAGGAGGTGTGGCCTCTGTGTCTGTCCATCTCAGTGAAGGAGACGTGGCCTCAGTGTCTGCCATTCCAAGTGAAGGAGGCATGGCCTCTGTGTCTGTCCATCTCAGTGAAGGAGGTGTGGCCTCAGTGTCTGTCATTCCAAGTGAAGGAGGCGTGGCCTCTGTGCTCGTTAATCACATTGAGGAGGAGTGGCCTCTGTGCTCGTTAATCACATTGAGGAGGCATGGCCTCAGTGTCTGTTGGTCCCAGAAAAGGGGGCGTGTCCACTGTACATGACAGACACCTCTCTTTAATCAAAGCTAACACAGTTTTAACAAATGAAATCATCTCACATTGAATGAATGGATGTTTTACACATCACATCATTGATCGCGTATAACAAGTGTATGAATTTGCCTAAATAAAGTTGAATTAGAATTGTTACATATGAAATGAAATAAACAGTTTAAATAAACAGTTTCAGTCGGACAGAAACGCAGTGGATTGTTTTCAGTGGACTGTGTGTGTTTGGACTCTCAAATCCAGAGCACTCTCAGTCAGTCATTAACAAGCATGCTAATGCATTAGCAAACATTTGCAAATCTGCTGCAGACAGATGCTACAGCACTTTGACTGGTGAGTGTGTGTGTGTGTGTGTGTGTGTGTGTGTGTGTGTGTGTGTGTGTTGATTTATTTGGCCCCTCAGATGAGGAACAAGCTGAATCAGGAGCAGAACAGTAAACTCCAGCAGCACAAGGACATGCTGAACAAACGCAACCTGGAGGTGAGCATGATGGACCGACGCATCGAGGAGCTGAGAGAGCGCCTCTACAGGAAGAAAGCTGAGGTGTGTGTTACAGTGTGTTCAACTGAACAGACACTTGGTGAATCCAAGTTCTAAATCACTGTCACTGATACCGTGCTGGACTGTAACTATGATGATAATCAGTGAATGTTAGTAATAACTGGAATTTAAAAAAAAAAAAGGCAAACGTGTAATCATTGATATGATAAAGTTTTCTGTAAGGAGATGTTTATTTAACATTTATGGAAGGAGTCTCCAGTGTCGGAGGTAAAGCTGTAACTTCCAAAATGTTCAGGACAGAGGAGCTTTCGCTTTGCGGTTTCTCAGTAACATGACAAGCTGCGTTTTTTTTTTTTTTTTTTGTCTTTTACTTCAAGAAAGAAAAATAGAGATGCTCGTAAGGGAACGACGCTGCTATAACATGAGTGAGAACAGGAACTAACCCGTTTTGTGGATGTTCCACATTACATGTATCTATAGATGGATAAACAGTATGTGTCCTTCGTTGATATATCAAATATTGTAATTGTTGGCAAATTGCTGTGGTATAAGAGGAATAAAACACTTGAGGATGTGCTTCATCACACCACATCACATGTCACTCATTATTTTACTATATTTAACAGCATGACACAAAGAGAGTTTTCTTACTTACACAGTTAGTATGTGTCCAAATGGAAATCAGATTCACGGTTATATTATCAAACACGCACACACACACACACACACACACACACACACACACAGATGGAGAAGAGCAGCTGTCCGGTTTAGGGTGTGTCGGAGTCTTGGATGATTTTAGATTCCTGACTTGGGGTGTGGAAATAAAATAAGATTTCTGGCTACACACACACACACACACACACACACACACACACACACACACACACACACACACACACACACACACACACACACACGTCTTACTATGCTTCTAAGGACTTATAATATAACATAATAATAATAATAACAATAATAATAAGTAAATCTCTCTCTCTCTCCTCCACAGTTAGGGCGGATGAGCGCTCCCTCGTCCCCTCAGTCTGTTCCCATCACCTCTGGTCGCGTCGCAGCTGTGTTTCCCTACATCCAAGTTCCCACGGTGACCGGGAGGCAGGACGGAGGCTACCCTTTGACCCCTGACCAGCTTAAACCACACCCACTTCCTGCCCAAATCAGCCACACTCGATCCAGATCAGGTGAGTCTCTTCCTTTGAACGCTTCGATACTGATGTCCTGACAGTTATTATGACGACGATCCACACACATCTTTCTGAACTATCACAGTCGTGAAGGCTGAGAGTTTTACAACAATTCGTGCAAACTCTACATCTCGGTCAGATTGGGAATTTTATCATGAAACTGATATCAGATCGATGGATCCCTTAATCAGTTCCAAATTTCTCTTCCTTTCATATATTCCGTATTTTTTAAAGTAACACTTCAGTAACACACCTTTTATCTTGCCCCTATTTGAAAGGTCCAGAAGATTCCACTCCATCCTCTCATCCACAATCATCTTTACACTTTACTCACACCGGTTTCATGCTTGAATTCATCCCTTTTTTGCTATTTTTTCTGTCTAACACACATTTTCTTTTGTATCCTGTCATGTCTTTCCTCCTCCACTCCCTGTATTTGTTTCCCCTGTCCATCGTCAATGTGTGTGTGTATGTGGGGTTTTTTGGTTGGATCGGTGTATGCACAACCAAAGACGACGATAGAGTGAGGAAGCCTGCGGGACCGTGGAAGGTCTCAGACCTAGACATCGTAGTGAACCGCGAGGTGACGCTTGACCCCAGAGACCATCCCACCCGTGAGTTTACAGCTGTGGTAGTCAGTGAAACAACGGAAAAAAGATTAGGTTTTTCTTTGCCTATTTCTGTGTTTTGTACGGCAAATTATTCAGAAATAAAACAGAATTTTTAACATCTGCAGGAATAAGGTGAGGCAACAGGACTTCTGTTCTTGAAGATGTTCCTGCACTCATCTGAGATACTCATTCTATTAACTTTCTGTTAAATAAAACAGCACATACAGAAATACTAACTTGTAGGATGGCAGGGGTAGGCGCTTGTGTGCCTCTGGATACTAAAGTAAGAACCTGAGACCTCCTCAGAGTGCCTGTAGATGGAGCTTGTGCTCTTTAGACTGGCTGTAGAAGGAGCATGTGGTCCTCAGACTGGCTGTAGATTGAACTTGTGGTCCTCTGACTTGCTGTAGAAGGAGCTTGTGGTCCTCAAACTGGCTGTAGAAGGAGCTTGTGATCCTCAGACTGGCTGTAGAAGGAGCTTGTGGTCCTCAGATTGGTAGTAGAAGGAGTTTATCGTCCTTGTGATGGCTGTTAAAGGAGCTTGAGGTCCTTGTGATGGCTGTAAAAGGAGCTTGTCATCCTCAGACTGGCTGTAGAAGAAGCTTGTGGTCCTCAGACTTTCTGTAGAAGGAGCTAGTGGTTCTCAGACTGGCTGTAGAAGGAGCTTGTGGTCCTCAGACTTTCTGTAGAAGGAGCTAGTGGTTCTCAGACTAACTGTAGAAGGAGCTTGTGGTCCTTATAATGGCTATAGATGGAGCTTATGGTCCTTGTTATGGCTGTAGAAGGAGCTTGTGGTCCTTATAATGGCTATAGATGGAGCTTATGGTCCTTGTTATGGCTGTAGAAGGAGCTTGTCATCATCAGATTGGCTGTATAAGGAGCTTGTGGTCCCAAGACTGGCTGCAGAATGAGGTTGTGGTCCTCAGATTGGCTGTAGAAGGAGCTTGTGGTCCTTGTGATGGCTGTAGAAGGAGCTTGTGGTCGTCAGATTGGTAGTAAAAGGAGCTTGTGGTCCTTATAAGGCTGTAGAAGGAGCTTGTGGTCCTCAGATTGGTAGTAGATACAGCTTGTGGTCCTTATAATAGCTGTAGAAGGAGCCTGTTGTCCTCAGATTGGTGGTAGAAGGAGCTTCTGGTCCTTATGATGGCAGAAGAAGGAGCTTATGGTCCTTATGATGGTAGGAGAAGGAGCTTGTCATACTCAGAATGACTGGAGGAGAAGCTTGTAGGCCTCAGGTTGGTGGCAAAAGAAGTTTGTAGTCTTTGGGATGGCAGAAGCAGCAACCTGTGGCTCTCAGGATCACAGGAGTAGGAGGCTGTGCAGTTCAGTATGGCAGGAGGAGCATGGTACAGTAACTATTGGTCCTCAGACTAGGTACTTCATTACTGAGGTAGTGAGAGAGGCAAGCAATTAGAGATACAAAGGATGCTGAAGGCTACAAAATCTCAACTATGTGGGAATATACAGTATGTAGATGTAGTAGGTAGTATAGCTAGAATATGTAGCGGAATGTAACACAAAGTTCCCAGAAAAACAGGACATTTCTGACAAATGTGCAAACAAAGTCCTTGTAGGAGGTGAAACTGTGGTTCCTGGTTCAATGGTTGTCGAACTTTCCAACTGATTGGATTCTTCCATCTTCAGTTCTGTCATCAAACTAGCTAAATGCACTTGGACTGAAACCAGACTTACCATATTTATCAGAAGACATTTGAGAAAAAACATCATTCCTAAGGGGTTCCAACATTAATCCCAACAAAAACAACAACCACTACTACATGGTTTCACCTCCTAAAGCCTGAGAAGTACAGCAGATGAAGGGCATTTGTCTGAAACGTCCTGTTTCTCTGGAAACTTTGTGTTCTACAAGTCTACAACTTCTAATACATCCACTATCTGTTCTGAAGTACACTGCAGTTACGTCCTATATGAATTATACACCTGTGCACAAGGACAGTTACAGCTCAGGGTTTAAAATATGATAAGAACAGAGTGGCCTACTTCTTAAAGAAGTGAAAAGCAGAGAAAGTGGTGTTTCTGTATGATCATGATAAACGACTGAAGGATAAAAAGCATCTTCTTTTGCTTTTGGTTTAATGTCGTCCTATTTGAAAATGGAACGCTGCAAACAGATGATTGTTTTACTGTGGATTTTCAGGAAAAATGAAGCACAAACTTCTCCCTTTTTAGCTGAACACATTCTGAATGTTTAAACCTGCTCTATGTATTATTCAGAGGAACAGAGGACGTACACACAGACTGAGTGTTTGTGTGAGACTGGGCTGGAAAAAGAAAAAAAACTTCACAGGAGTTCAGAAGGTCATTGAATTCACTGGTGGCTGCAGCTGCTGTTATGTAACTCGATTTATTTTCATGGGAGGCCGTGAGCAGGTTATAACAAATTACATCACTGAATTAAGCCTACAGCAGCCTCTCAATCCTCGAAGTCACAGCCTGACACGTTTAACCTTTCCTGTCTGGCTTCAAATGAATTTTAAGTCTAAAATGGATCACAATATTACATCTTCTGTAAAGAACATACTGTTTTGAATATTATTTTATATCATAGAGATGATGCTCAAGCCAAAATCTAAAGAGATGACCCCGGGTTAATGGGAAAGTGTCACTCTTTGTCAACACACACATACACACACACACACACACATAAACAGAGCGCCATTGTAATCTCTTTAGCCTGATCTGGGAAGAGGACGCTCCACAAATACACTCCACGCCAAGCCGTGATTAGTGGAGTCTTAAGCGTCAAGTGTTTAGTCTTAGGTGTGTTATGTCTCTGAACATTTTTACCATTTCTGTTTATACCTCATTCCTCCCCTCTCGCTCCGTCCTACCTTACAGCAAACGATGCAAATTGGAACATGGCCTCTCTCAAAGCGCCGGACTGGAAGGACACGAGGCAGAACCCGGGCAAAATGGCTGCCGGTGAAAAGGTGAGACGTTATGTTTTAACTGAAACAGTTATGTTTAATTCTTTCTTTATTTATGTTAATAATCCTTAGCTCTTAGTATACGTTATAATGAAGTATATCGGTTATAATATTATAATAAATTAGAGCAGTTAAAAAGCCACTTCCATCTACAATTGAATTCATTTTTAACCTAAACTTAAAGAATTCATGGTGGACGATTCCACACTTTCTGTCCTTACTCATGAAATTATTACACTTGTTGTTTTCCGTGTAGTCATTAAATAATATTTGCAAATAGAGAACTATTTGTTTAAGGGCATTAATTATTTAATTTTTTAAAAACTTAACATTAATACTTAATTCTGATTTATTTATTTATTTAATATGTTTTAGTATTTATTTAAATTCTTAGTGTTCATTTATTTATTCATTTTAATCTTTATTTATTTATTATATTTATTTTCGCTTTTGTGATAATTTGTGTTACATACATTATTTTTTGTAATGAAATTTCTGTAAGATCCATACAGCGTAAAGCATAAGTAAGGGGCAGAGTTTTCCCAGCTGCCTCTGAGGGTGAGATGTATACAATGTTAGAAACAATTATAGAGTCAAATCTAACAAATTAGTTTTTATTAATTATTTGTGACTAGCCTGTAGATGTGGAAAGTTAGCAATAATATGTGTATAATTTTTGCATTAGCGTAATTTTTAGTGTAAAAAAAACCCCCAAAACTTTAAAACTAACAGATACATAAAGTGAAAGATAAATAATTAGCATTTTAGTGAAAAAAGGAGAAGGAATGACCAAATGGAAACAGACTTTTATTATCCAGACATTAAGACAAATTACAGCTTACACAGAGAATCGACATACAATCAGCTCCAGAATTATTGGCACCCCTTTTTTATTTTATTTTATAAAAGTGTCACAATTAATGACACCCTAAGTAAAGATGGGTTAAAAACAGTGATGAAAAATGTCTTTGTGATTAGTTAACTTAATCACAGTCTGAAAATCATATCTTAAATTAATATTTCTATTTTAATATTTATTTTTAACTTATCTTTACTTTTATTAAAACCTTACCAAGGGTGCCAATAATTCTGGAGCTGGAGCTGACTGTGATAAAAAAATATCAATAAAATGATGATATAACAGATTACACACACATTTCCAACACTCTCCCCTCCACTACAGGGATCTCCTAAAGTATTGGGCACTATAACAACCTTGTCCAAACATCCGCCCCCGATCTACGGGACGTACCCCAGCGTGGGGCATCACTCCACCGTCTGTGCCACTAACTCTCTGCCCCGCTCAGCACCAGGCACTCTGTCCTGGCACAGATCCTCTGGTTCCTCATCACAGCAGATCCAGCAGAGGATCACCGTCCCTCCAAGTCCTACACCCTCGGCTGACTCGCCCGTCTTACCCCCGAGCGAGAGAAGTAATGACGTCCCTCTGGCTGCAGCGGTTCGACCGTTTTATACGGACCGGGGGTCACGACCTCAGTCTCCCCGGAAAGGTCCTGCTACGATGAACTCCAGCTCCATTTATCACGTTTACCTGCAGCAGCCAACGGCCAAAAACTACCAAAGCAGCAGCACCAGAGCTGCAGTCAAAGCAGGTAAGTGCAAAAGTACTGTAGTTACCAAATAATTCATAGTAGCTGTGAATTATTGAATTATTATTGAATTTGTTATTTATTTAGTTAAATTAGATAGATAGATAGATAGATAGATAGATAGATAGATAGATAGATAGATAGATAGATAGATAGATAGATAGATAGATACATAGCAAATCTTACTAAACTCAGCATTAAACGTAACTATACACAGATAAAAAGTACAATGTCATTCTTCAATGAATAAAAAACTGACAGATTGCTGTGGTTTAAGAGGAATAAAATACTTAGGGGAATGCTACCATAGAAAAATAATCAACTTCCAAGTGATACAGTAAATCAGCTTCATCACACCACCCTGTCGTTGATTATTTTTCTATAACAGCACCACACACAGTGTTTTATCTCAAACATAAACACCACAACCTTGTTTAACAGAATGTGTATTTTCTTCACGTCGCTTCCTTTTCTGTTTTCAGTCTATGGAAAGCCATTGCTGCCGAGCTCTGTCTCCTCGTCCCCTGTTCCCTTCCAGCATCAGTCCTCCAGAGACGATTCGGAGCGTGAGTCTGAACCTGAGATCACCCACAGTCCTCAACCCAGCGTGGAGAACATCCCTCGGCCCCTGAGCCCAACTAAACTCACCCCGGCTCACTCGCCCCTGCGCTACCAGAGCGACATCGACCTGGAGGTGCTGAGGAGGAAGCTCGCCAACGCTCCTCGTCCTCTTAAAAAACGAAGCTCCATCACCGAGCCTGAGGGTCCGAATGGTCCTAACATCCAGAAACTTCTCTACCAACGCTTCAACACGCTCGCTGGTGGCATGGAAACGGTTACGCCATTCTTCCAACCAGACACCGCCCTTAATTTATCAGGCGATGTTGATTCTGTTAATGGAAATGTAATGGCAGCAACTAAAAAAGCCACCGTGGCGCCAATGCCACCGCCTGTTTCAGAGCCCGCACCATCACCCACATCCGACTCTAATGAGAATCAACCGGTGCAAATGGCTAATCATACAGAAATTACGGAGATTACAGAAACCGCGGCTCCTAAAGAAGGTCCCGAGGACAGTCATAACAACAATCAGTCATCGTTAGACGAAGACGTAGAGTCCACGCCAGCGGAGACAGAAGACACGGAGCAGAACACGGTGAGTGTTACACCCAGACATTACGAGAATAATATCACTAGGGGTACCAGGTGCTTTCACATACGCAGAGTTTAATCTGTTTGAACAGAACCTTAGTGTGCTCTCCCCTCTAGTGTGGTTCTTTATGCAGGTGAGAAAACAGCAATCACACTCGGGTCCGAGAGCGTCTGAGTGAGGTGGTCGCTCACTTGAACTCGGAACTTGGTGAGAAAGTGATTAGAGTCTGAATCGACTCAGCTGCAGGAAATGAATCAAACACGCCTCTGTGTTTTGGGCATTCTTGTAGATTCTCTTTTACTTCTAAACTGAACTGCAAACTGAACCAAAGAACAGAGCTGTAGAACTGGAGAAATGTGGAGATTCTGGAGGTTTGGACCAACAAAACAAACCAAATGAGTAAATAATTGCCAGATGCAACACACAAAGTCTTTTTATCACCATATTTCTGAACAATGCACGAAAGAGTTTTACGTGAATGTTTTCAGCCCCACATGCCCTCAGCCAACTTTTAAAAATCTTTTTGGTTGATGTCATTATGTGCAAACCAGCCCAAACAGCAAATGAAATCAAAAGAATGAATTTCTCTCTAATTCAGACTAACATGTGAAAGTTCAAATCCCTGCACATAAAAAGAGAACCTCTTGGATAAAAGAGTGAATGTTATTAAGCTGCTTTTTCATTCAGCGAATTAATCTCATTTTCTTATTTCTGATCAAATGCTAGGTGAAGAGGACGAACCTGAAAAAACCCGGGTCTGAGAGGACGGGTCATGGTCTCAGAGTGAAGTTTAACCCACTGGCGCTGCTCCTGGACGCGTCTCTGGAGGGCGAGTTTGACCTGGTGCAAAGGATCATATATGAGGTACAGCACGGCCTTAAAATACAACAATCACTACTACTACTACTAATAATATTAAAATTATGATTGACGCTGTGCTGTGGACTCGCGTCACAAATCTGATGACTTCATACTCGACAAAATTACAAATGGTTGGTGTTCCCAGTAACCAGTAGTTTCTTTAGGAGTTAAAATAAGTTAATACCACAGCGCTGTTGAATTCAGGATTGTGATTGGTCAGAAGAGAAGGTGTTGATTAATTTTTCTATAACAGCAAATCACAGATTTATATTAATTCACTGGTTATATCAATACGTTATTGTTTCTGTAGTAACATCTCATTCACAGGGACTTTGTAAGGAGATGTTTATGTAACATTTATGGAAGGAGTCTCCAGTGTTAGCGTTTTGTAACAGTCAGAGGTGAAGCTGTAACTTTAAGTTATCTGACAGCTTCAGGACAGAAGAGTTTATGCTTTGCAGTTTCTCAGTAACATGACAAGCTGTTTTTTTTTCTTATTAACATCAAGATAAAAAAAAGAGAGGCTGGTGAAGGAACGACTGTTTATAGCTGCTATAATATAAATTAGAACAGGAAGTAACTTGTTTCGCGAACATTAAATGTAGTTTTAAATGAATAAATAGTATGATGTGTATTCTTTAACAAATACAAATTTTAATTGGCAAATTGCTGTGGTATAAGAGGAAAAAATACTTAAGAGTAACTCCACTTCATCACACCACCCCAACAAGCCTCTTGGGTTTTATTTCAGGTGGAGAACCCCAGCACTCCGAATGATGAAGGCATCACTCCGCTCCACAACGCTGTGTGTGCTGGTCATTATCACATCGTGAAGTTCCTGCTGGATTTTGGAGTGAACATCAACGCAGCAGACAGCGATGGATGGTACGAACTACAGCGCAAATGAACCGATATCTTATAAGAGTAAATTAAAATGTATTAGTAAGTGTATCTCTGTTGCATGTAACAGGACGCCGCTGCACTGCGCCGCCTCATGTAACAGCGTACATTTGTGTAAGCTCTTGGTGGAGTCAGGGGCGGCCATCTTCGCCACCACTATCAGCGATGTGGAGACAGCGGCAGATAAGTGTGAGGAGATGGAGAACGGATACGTGCAGTGCTCGCAGTTTCTCTACGGTGAGAGAAACGAGGATTTTACACGGAAAGTTCTCCATTTAGAATCAGAATCTGTTTTATCGAGTCAGGTTTATTATGGTAATTAAAGTTCCTGATTTCTAAAAATAAAAAAAAACACACACACCTTAGGTGAATACTTTCATTCTTTCCAGAAATTTTCTGAAATTGAATTGAATAATAAGGATGAAGTGATGAAATAAAATCTGTGCTTGGTGTCCTCAGGCTGTTAAACCCTCTGTTTCTCTCTCAGGTGTGCAGGAGAAATTGGGGGTGATGAATAAGGGGACTGTTTACGCTCTGTGGGATTATGAAGCTCAGAGTCCAGACGAGCTCTCGTTCCGTGACGGAGACGCTTTAACGGTGCTGAAGCGCAGAGACGAGAGTGAGACTGAGTGGTGGTGGGCCAGACTTAATGACAAGGACGGTTACGTTCCACGAAATCTGCTTGGGGTAAGCACGAAAAATCCACCTGAGAATAAATATTTAATATAAACCATCACTGAGACTGACGGACATAAAGGCCACGCCTCCTTCACTGAAATCGACATGCACAAATTCCACACCTCCTTCACTGTGACTGACAGATACATAGGCCACACCGCCTTCACTGTGAACAGATACATAGGCCACACCGCCTTCACTGTGAACAGATACATAGGCCACACCGCCTTCAATGTGAACAGATACATAGGCCACACCTCCTTCACTGGACCTGACACAGGGGCCACGCCTTCTTTATTGCAATTGACAGACATAGAGGCCACACCTCTTTCACTGTGACTGAGAGCCAGAGGCCACACCTCCTTCACTGTGACTGACAGATACCTAGGCCACACCGCCTTCACTGTGAACAGATACCTAGGCCACACCGCCTTCAATGTGAACAGATACATAGGCCACACCTCCTTCACTGGACCTGACACACGGACCACGCCTTCTTTATTGCAATTGACAGACATAGAGGCCACACCTCTTCCACTGTGACTGAGAGCCAGAGGCCACACCTCCTTCACTTTGGCAGACACACACACACACACACACACACACACAGGCCACATCTCCTTCACTGGACCGGACACAACAGCCACACATACTTTACTGGGACTGACAGACACAGAGGCCATGCCTCCTTCTCTGTGACTGACAGATACAACGGCCACACCCCCTTTCATTGTGACTGATACTGTATCTGTTGCTGTACCAAGGATATTAGAATCAATCTTTATTTATTTTCTGTATTTTTTGTGCAGTTGTACCCGAGGATTAAACCTCGACAGCGGTCCCTGGCATAGCGCCTCCTGATGGACAGGAGCCCTAGCTGAACATTTTGCCCCATTTTCATCTTTTAGTGCCACCAAGTTAAGAGGAGGGCGTGGCAGCTAGAAACTGAGACTGAAGCTTGGATTTATTTATCTGCCAGAAGAGATTTGTTGATCAGCGCTCCGTTTTCAGCCTGCAAAACGGATCTTATTTGGATCTTCTTTAAAAAAAATAAATAAAAAAAAAATCCTGCTCCCTTTCACCCAGATGTCTGTCGGGTGAAAACGCACCAGTTTTTCCGTTTCCTTTTGTACTGGTGTGTGTTTGTGGGACATGAGAGTGATGACATTGTGAGACAGCTGAGGAAGAGAGATTTGTGTATTTTTGTTGGACAAAGGAAAGACTCAAGGACGGATCACTGTCTACTGAGCAGCTGATTCGACGAAAGGAAGAAAGGAAGGACGGAAGGAAGGATGGCGCTAGAAAGTGCAGAGAGGGAGAGATGTTGAAATAAGAGTGCAGAGGAAATGCTGAAGAGTTTGTGTGTGTGGTCGTGGCGGTATAAGAGAAGAGAAGTAGTATGTTAAATAAGTGATGGCGGCAGTAAAGTCGTGAAAAATGGTAAAAGTCTGCATTTTCCATCCAGGAGGAAAAATAAAAGCTGCACACACCTGCATTTATACGTTAAAGCCAAATGAACAGCCGAGACATGTTTGGCCACGAGGCTAATGTGGCTGGAGCCTCCAGTTTAGCATATCATCACACGTTCATTGTTCAGTTTCATAAAATAGCAGAACGAGTCCTTTACATATGCAGCTAAACTGGAGGCCTTGTAGCTCAAGTGCAAAAACGAATGACGCAAATCCCAGACACCGACTGCGTCTCAGCTGATTGTCTACATTTGGTGTTAATAAAATGTAATTTAGCCTGAATTGTTTTGTATGCTGTATTGATCTCCTCCTTGTTTTTAAAAGCTCTTTATAACACAGACAAGATGAAATGCTTTAAGGGTTCTAGTGTATGGGTGACATACTTAAAAGCAAATAATAATAATAATAATAATAATAATAATAATAATAATAATAATGCAGTGTAACAGGCCTGATTCTGAATCTGCAACATCACTCATGCTACATGCCATGTAAATGTGCACAATAAAGACGTTCTCACATTGGGAACCATCAGAATGACTGGTTGTTCATTTTGTATAGTATAATTATTCTTTTTTTAAATTATTTTAGTATGCAGTTAATTCTATTATGTGATTAATTATGATTTAATTGTAATAAATGACCTGATTTTGATAATCACATCCCATATTTGTGCATTTTGGTCGAGGTTCGAATCAACAGACTCATTTTAAATCACAAATTAAAAGAAAATACATGTAAGGAATGAACAGAAGTGGACTGAGTTTGACTTTTATACTCAAATTGGGAAATTAATCCAATTGAAAAAGGACTTCTCTTGCTCTATATTACACTTTGTGTAATTACACAGAGATCTGACTGTCTATTCTGTCCAGATATTTGATTGAAGATGCGACAATCATTAGAGTTCTTAATTTAAAATAAATAAATAAATAAATAAATAAATAAATAAATAAAATCACTGACTGCACCTTTAATGTCAGAGCATTAATGGTGTGTGTCTCTTATTGCTGATCATGCATTTACTAGGGTAATCAGTTAGTCATTGATAAACAACCTTTGGACCATGAGAAAGCAGCTGTGATATTAAATCTCTCTGTGAGCTGCAGTTTTATACTCTGCTTGCACTGCACCTGTTTGAAGGTAGGCAGGAAAACTGTTTTATTAACATTAAGATCATGTGCTAACCTTAAATCCAACAAAGCTGCATGGTAGTTGGTGCTCTGAGCTGGGAGGAGAAAACAGTGTAGATGGTTAGGCATGGTTACTAGCATCATGCATGATAGTTGCAAGCAAGTAAAGTTTGGACCAGATAAACCATCACAGACCAGTATAAGCCTGAATAAAACCAGTTTGGACCCGCATAGTATGTTCCCTTAACTTTCTTCTTTTTTTTTTTTTTCTCAGCAGGAAGTGCAACCCGATTTGCCATTATTCTGTACTGTGCATTGCAGGTACTTTGTCTGTCTGGCTATCATCATCATCATCATCATCATCAACATGTCAGACGTGCAGGGATTTCACATTAACACCCCTCTCACTGAGAGCATTAGCATGTCCAAGCGGCTCGGCTCGCCCGTTTATTTGAAGATGGAAAACGCCCAGCCTTCCGGTTCGTTTAAAATCAGAGGGATCGGGCACCTGATTCAACAGGTGAGCAGAAATTAACACCCCTCCACCGGTATGCACAGAAACGTCAATTAATGTATTGTAAGTTATTAGTTATTTAGCCAAATAGACGCGTGCAACAACGCCATCGATTACGTGCTCGTTAAATTCATATTATAATAAAATGAACGAAATTTAGAAACTGTTTATGATTACTCAGCTTTAAATTGATATCTGCATTTTTTCATAGATATTTTTTGTAGTCCATTTTGTCTTCCTGTATAAACGTTAAAGAACACGGAAGTTACACTGCTCCTACACCAATCAGATACCGCGGGCTCATCCGGGTATTACGCTTACGAAGCACTTACCCAACTAGTTAGAGGGCCAAAGACAACAATAATTAGCTTTTTAAGCATTTTTATAATATTGTAAATTAATTTATTACATAAAAATTAATTGTAAACCTAACTGTGAAGCTAACTAGCGAACGAACGTTCTAGTCGCTAACAGGGCAGGGCAGCGGTTTTCATGGGAAGTGTAGTTTTTACAGTGGAATGTACTAGTGGACTGAGCGGAAAAACGTATTCAAGTTCAATTATAAAAGTTAATATAAGCAAAATATCGAACATAGTGGACATAATGTATAATTTAGCGGTTGTTAAGAATCCACGAATCACCAGAAATGCCTTAAAAGTGAGTTGTGAAAATGTATAAAAGCGAAATGAATGAGGGGAAATTACTTCCTGGATCAAAGTGACGTAATCACCTCGCTATACTTTCCTAAAGGTGATTTATCAAAACAGATGAGAATGAACTTAAACAGTAGAATATTTCTAGTTTACTGTATATAAACTTTAGTGGTGTCTTTATATACATTTTAAATATTTAATTAAAGGTTTTATATAATAAAATATACCTCATGACAAAACAATTTAATCTTTTTTCTTTTTTAAGCTTGCAGGTTCAAAGTCAAATGGTGTTGTCTGTTCTTCAGGTGGGCTCAGTGTAGTGAAATAATACATTTATTTATTTAAAAAAAAAAAAAAAAAGTAAATTTAGAGCTCTGATAGTGATAGCACCCAGAGTCTCTAGATTTTCTATAAATCAGGATTTGAGTTATTTCATGTTGAGCAACTGTGTGTTGATGCTGTGAATGCTGAATGCAGGGGGAAATGCAGGCTTGGCTACAGCGTATGTAGCACGCAAGCTCAACATCCCGGCCACCATCATAGTGCCTTCATCCTCGCCCAAGCTGGTGGTGGAGAAACTGCAGGATCACGGTGCCAGTGTGCGAGTCGTGGGTAAGGTGAGGAAATTATCGAATGCCCTAATATAGTATCTATATGAGACGCAGCCAACATTTACAGCATGCTCTCCTCCTGATATGAGCAGGTGTGGGATGAAGCAAACGCCGAGGCTCTTCGTCTGGCTGAAAGCGAAAACCTCACCTTGGTACCACCGTTTGACCATCCTCTGCTCTGGTGAGGTGTTCTCTGGAACGGTTCTGTTCTAAATCTAAATATATGATGATTAATAGTATTAAGAGTGTCTCTGTAGATGCAATTGAAGGACCCCTCCTATCCAAAATATTCTTGCCACCTCGGATGCGTGAACTACACACAGGTGATTTAAGCTAAGAAAAACAACTTGGGCATGTGCGTAACCCGATTCTGAAGATGAGGAACTTTCCCAGCATAAATATTAGCGTAACCTTTAACCTTAAGTTGCCGGCTCTGGTCATTTCGTGTGCTGACTATGTTTTCTAAGGTGCCTCATGACCTGATGAAAAATTGAAACTGTTATAACATGATAACAATATTGTGTGCTTAATCATTCACAGCAACCGCTAGATTAAAAAAATGCAGCTTGCTGGCGAACATACAGTAGTTATGACGAAAATCCTGACATTTTTTCAGGAAAGGTCATTCCAGTCTGGTCCACGAGCTGAAGGTTCTGCCGTGTGAGCCGGGCGCCGTGGTTCTGTCCGTCGGAGGCGGAGGACTTTTCTGCGGAGTCGTTCAGGGCCTGGATGAAGTCGGTTGGGGTCACGTCCCAATCCTCTGTATGGAGACTGTGGGAGCGGATTGTCTCAATGCAGCTGTAAAAGCCGGGTGTTTAGTCACTTTACCAGACATTACGAGGTAAAAAACGACTCAAACACAGTTTTAATTCTCACATGACAACCTGCAAGTCTGAAAGTACCTGGAAGGACAGAGGTGTGAGCAACGGCGGAAGAAAATGATTCAATGCTGATGTTTCTATTAAGGTTAGAGATGAGATAAATTACAGATCATTTCGCTAGCTGTGATATCAGCTATTATTTTTAGTTACCTACCTATTGTAGGTTAGCCAAATTAGTTAACTGTGAATTGTAGTTACCTACATGGTGGTTCATGATAGTTTGATAATGTCAAATAGCTACTATAGTATTCAAGATAGTTATCGCTATAATCATATTAATAGCTAAAGTTAACTGTAAACGTCAAGTTACACCTGATAATTGGTTAGCTTTTAGCTGTCAATGTTAGTTGCTTAGCTAACAACAACTACAACAGTCTACTGTTAAAGTGAAAACCTAGCTGTGATATCGAAGTATACTAGCTGGAAACGTTAGTTAGCTAGTTTCTTTCTCTCAACCTGGGGCTTCAGATTGAGAGTCATTTGTGTGTCTAAATTATATTCTTTGTGTTGATTTATTTGATTTATTAGCGAGGCGAAATGTTTAGGAGCGAAGACATCGTGCAGTCAGGCGTTCGAATACAGCAAAAGACCCAACGTCATCTCTGAGCTAGTGACTGATCGACAGGCTCTACAGGCAGTGGAGCTCTTTCTTGGTAATACATGTTTACAGTAATTATATAATCTATAATAATCTAAGTGTATTCTGTGTTCTGTCCCAAGTAATCAAATATAGGGATAGCTAACATACTTTGCTATTGGGGTTAACTAGAAAACTTGCTAAGCTGGCTAAGATTAGCTACTTAACTAGCTAAAACTGTGAACTATATTAGCTGTTGTTAGTCACCTAGCGACAACAGCAAGCTTCTAACCTAGCTAAGATTATCCTCTAGTTAACGATTACTGTTAATAGCAAAAAACCAAGCCTCAGTATCATATATATGAAAAATAGCTTTCTTGGCTCTTTTGCATGTATGTATGTATGTATGTATGTGTGTTTGCACACGTGAAGATGAAGAGCGTGTGTTAGTGGAGTTAGCGTGTGCAGCATCGCTGGCCGCAGTGTACAGCAGCGTGATACAGCGGCTGCAGGACGAAGGTCGTCTGCGCAAACCGCTCGGCCCGCTGGTCGTCATCGTGTGCGGAGGAAGCAGCATTAACCTCGCAGAGCTGCAGCACCTGCGCGCCGTCTGCAAATGATCACATGACCACACTTTTCCCGTGCTCCCATACTATACTTCGTTAATAAATAACCTCACACAATGGTACCACTTTCACACAAACAGCAGGAATACATTTCCCATAACACTTAGTCGTGGAAACACTGTTGCTACGCAACTGGGAAAATGGCTGCTGAGCTAAACTTCCTAATTGTTTAGCAAATTGCTTTTAAACACACAGTGACTATGGAAACAAGACAAAACTATCAAGAATATCAACATTTACCTCAGATGTGTTGGTTAAGTATTAAGAAAAACTTCACGCAAGTCTAACGATATATCGTAACACGGTCAGCAGGTGGCGCTGCTGCAATACTAATACTGCAGTACCTATTCAAATCACTCAAATAGTTTTTGTCCTTCTGGTTTGATCATCAATAATAATTGTTTTCAGCACCATAATGTTATGGACTGACTAAAGCATATCAATTAAATAGTAATTAAAGAATGAACATGTCCAATGTACCTAATTTAATCAATTACTAAATAAAATGTTTAATATTATTGTCTTGTTGCTCTCTCTTTCTCTCTCTCTCTCTCTCTCTCTCTCTCTCCCCAAATGACATATATGCTTATATTTGCGTTAAGTTTCCGGGGTCCCGTGTCTACGTTTTTATTTATTTATTTATTTTCAAAAATTTATTTGGTTTAATTGGAACACAATTAATCATATGTTCTGATGGTTCTGTGTTCCCTCTTTTTAATTTTGGAACCAGCCCAAACCTTCCCATGGCATTAATAACACTAACGGCATTAATATTTACATTTATGTACATATATCCTTATATTACTGTATATAATTAAAAAAACTCAAATCGGTAATGTCAGCTAAGTCACTCTAGCTAAAAATGTATCTTTTGAAATGAGATTTAAAAATCGTGTGTGACCTCTAATGAGGCCATGACACCAACAATAGAAAATGTTATGTAATGTCATATGTTTTATTGAAATGATGACACCCGTACACACCTAGCACACAGTGTTTAATGTGTATTATCATCCCTTCTGCTCGCAGTCTGTAAGAACACACTGTTTAGGACCTGAATAATGGAGTCTTGCTAAAGAATTATGATTCATGTTAGAGCTCAGACGTTTGTGTGTTCTTTTTTCTGAGCAGAAATAGAGGAGAGTTAGTCTTTAGCGCTTAGCTCATCTATTGATTCATGGCCATCAGTTTTGTACCATAAACACTTTCATTCAGCTGGGAGGGAGGAGGTAAATGTTTTGCTTTTTGCCAATGGCAACAGACAAATCTTGCATGTGCCAGTTCCAATTAGTGCAGTCAGGAGCGGGGTGGTGTGAGGGCGGGGATGTGCTGTGAGTCATATGTAATCTACGGGAACTTTGTCTGAACTCCTTGTGGTGCAATTTGCCCCGAGCTGTTTTTTTTTCTTCACCCCCCTAAGGTTTTATCCGACGCCTGAGTCTCTAACACGTCCCTCCATTAGAGCTCGGACCAATAACACAAACCAGACCTGCACTCTTTAAATATTTATTCAGCGCTGATACCACTGGGGGCCAAAACCTTTAGAAGTGCCGTACATTGAACAGACTCCCTGATTCTGCGTATCGTTATCATCTGTATGTGGGACTTGGGAAAGGTGACGGAAACAATTTTCAGACTCCGAGCACAGCCAAAAGACGGGGGAAGTGTTGAAATCCGAACCTGGTTGAATGAAACGTTCAGCGAGAGCCAGTGGTCTGGATTGTGTATTATGCATTATGAATCTCACATCCCGTTGAAGTCAGAGCCAGAAGCATAAAACTGGAGCGACTCATGACATCACCACGCTGTGTGTGAAGTAGGACAGGAAGTGTGTAAATTTGACAGAACAAGGATTGAGGACACAATCCACATTCCCATCTGCTGCATTCAGCTGAAGATAGTAGCTCAGAATTTCCAACTGTCAACAGTGAATAAAATATAACTTCACTAGTTTAACTGAGGATTTACTTTAGATCAATCAACACAGACACATTACTTGGCTAAATCTATAACACTGACTATACAGTTTGCTGTTTTGAAACGGTAAATACATCATGATCACTAATGTGAGCTGGCTAGCTTGTTGCTAACAAAACACATGCTTTCACTGAGGCGTCCATGTTTTTTCCCCCTCACTTTGTAGCTCAAACTTGCCGAACTCCAAAATTACGTAATTCCAAGTTTCGACTTCCCACTTCCGGGTTAACTCAAATGCTGCATGATTCCCTTCAATAATCTCCTTTTTCACCGAAATTAATCCCACTGGAAAAACCTTTACAGTGCTTAACTGTACACTTCATGGTGCAATGTCATCAGTACTTCTTTTATACCTTTAATTTGCCATTATTATACCTTAGAGAGATTTACACAATAATTACACATTTTAAACAAATTAATTATATGTTAATTTATGCATAGATCAAAACCAAAAAAGTCTGTTTGGCTTTTTAAAGTTGCCTCTTGTACAGAAATATATTAACATGCATAAAAATTGAATCAGTCCCGTCTCAGGCATTCTTTAGAAACATGTTTATTCTGAGCAGAATTCGCTGAACTCATGTGAGGAAACGTGGTTATTTGTGTCACAGCCAAAATACAGATAGCTGAACAGAGTTGATGTTTAACCGTGTGAAGGTCATCTCCTGCTTTCCGTTCCTTATCTGTTTTGGGGGACAGGCAGTACGAATGCAGGATAATATTATTCACGTTGACTGTTATTATTCAGCATGGGCTTTTTATTCGACGCAGTTTACTAAGCTGAGCAGTTCTAGGTTGAGACTTTTGCACAAGGGAGCTACAGTCACTAATCACTAAAACACAGCGGCTTGAGCTTTCAGCATCTTTCAGATTTTTAAACCATAGACATTGACTATCTCATGATGTTAAAGGAGTCCAGTGTACTTTTAAGATAAGTGTGTTATCGTATACGTGCACATATTCTACCCCCCAAAAAGTGCAGTTTCACCTCAACTGCAAGAATGTGTACTTATCTCAAAACATGTTGGCAAACACCCTTTTTCAGTATGCAGAGAATGTGTAGTTAGCTCCACCCCCCTTGTTTGACTGACATGGTCACGTTTCTCCAATATTAAATCGTTGACTTATAAAACTGCTCACTTCATCTGCTCTAAGTCATGTATTTCTTTTTCATGGTTTTGTAACCTTAATGTCTTCAGCCACCATGTTTGCAGAAGTGATGTCCAATCACTGAAACGTTTTTTGAAAATAGCTTTTATATCCTCCATTACATGTCCCCAGGGTTGGGAGGGTTACTTTAAAAATGTAATCCGTTACAATTACAAATTACTTCATAAAAAATGTAATCAGTAATGTAATACAAGTATCACAATATGAAAGTAATGTAATCTGATTACTTTTGGATTACTTCAAGGTCACATATGTAAATAAAGTCAAGAGAAAAGCTATATAATCTAAAATACTTTTATTTAGAGCTTAAAAACATGTTCAGTGTTTGGATTTGTTTTAATAAAATAAATAAATTTGTTGCTCATGTGAGTCACAACTGGCAAGAGAGAACCAGAACTATAATCATGCAGCTGTCTATATTGTGTTATATCAAAAGCAGGGCTCCAGACAAACAAATCTATTGAGCCATTGGCTCCTATAAGAAAAAAAAAACAGGTGCCAAATGATTTTTTTAAGTGCCACATAAGAATTAACTTACATTTGAAAATTTCAAAACACTTACTTTCAGTCATCCTGTCATGTGTCTGTACATCTGGACTCCTTTTACAGCGTCAGCATTTTCATCCAAGTTTACTTAAAGTTGGAACTGAATGTCTTTTCCAATTTGAGAACTATATACAGTCACAAAGAATTGTTCTTTACACAGAATCTGAGTCAGTGTCACTGACCATAATTATGCCAGCATCACTTAGCCATTGAGTGGAGTTTGGCCTCCTCTGTGTTGCAGAGCGTTTCACACATGGTTCAGGATCAAACTGTTCAAGTGATGGGCCTCTGTGCTGATCCTGATCAAGTCTTCCAAGGTTGAATTGCGTACTTTTGATTTTATTCTGTCTTGAGCTGAAAAGCCACATTCACACTAAGCAGCCAAAATTGGTAGGACAAGCAAAATCTCAACTAGATGCATTCTGCTTAAAGCACATGCTGTGTCGTTGTCATACGTCTTGCACACATCCAGTCAATTTTTCTTCATTAGTAATATCTGAGAGGTAAATTTGGTGAAAGGCAGCTCTTCACATGCAATCATATAGGCGGTGTTGAATTTTATTTTTAGCTCTTTCCATTCGGCCTCATCATGTAGTTCACATGCACGAGACACTGCTTGTGCTAACGGTGTTTTTGTGGAGCTCTCTGTGATTACATAGTCACAAGCTTTTTTATGCTTTTGACTATCGCCCTGTTTTCTCACAGTCTCTTTCTTGAAATGGTTCAGTCCAGTAATGAACTCCGTTTCCCCGCTATTTCTCTGCCCGCTTTGGAACAAAAGTCACAAAACATTTTCTGTGTGCGTTGATCATACCTGAGCCATGCAATCTCTTGAATCCTAGAAGTCTTAAAATGCCTTTCTGCACTTTTACTTGGGCGTTCATTGATTGACACGGAAAGATGATCCTCTGTGTCTCCGTTGTGCCATCAGTATCGGTGCTTGACAGAGATGAGGATTGTTTGAAAAAGTCTGACATTTTTCGTTTTGACATGTCTTTCTGAGGCAGAAAGCTGATTCCCGCTTTTCCTAAGCGTATTTTGGCTCTCTGGATGAACTTTGAACTTCATTTTTTCCCACTGAAACGTTCATGCGCAGCGTCTCATTTTATTACGTCAACACAACAAATTATGCGAAAGGCTTCTCCTCACAGAACGCAATTAAAAAGACAGTACACGCAATTTATATTGTCGCCAGTGGCGATCTCAGCAAAAATATAATTCGCAAATTAATATTTTTGGTCACAAATCCGACCTTTTTAGGCGCAGTCTGGAGCCTTGCAAAAGTAATCCTGATAGTATTCCCATTTTTTACAAAATGTACCTGTAATCTGATTACTTTGTTTTTGATGTAACTGTAACGGATTACAGTTACCAGTTTTTTGTATCCTGTTTACGTAACGCCGTTACATGTAATCCGTTACATTTCATATCCCAGAGGCATGTGTGATACACAATTGTCAAGTACACGTTGTGAAAAATAAAGCTCACTGAATAAACATTTTGCATTTGAGTCCATCACAGGTGTCTCTGCCAGAGTGCTTTCATGAAAGTATGCTCTTTAGAATATTAGGCCACGCCCATTAGGGCAGTTCTCAGGTGAGTCTGATTGCTGAGCTCATCTGCTGTTTGATCTCAGATGGTTAACATAACATTCATGTTTGGCATTATTCAAATATTTCAAATATTTTATACATAATTAGGTAAAGCAGTTTGGGAAGTCGAAGCCAGAGAGATAAAACAAAAATTCAAAGCCAAACATTCAGTGACCTGAAAGTCCTTAGAGAAAGACAAAGTGGAATAATAGTCCACATTTACATCACATTCAGAAATATAGTTTAATTACTTCACTATTAATATTGTAACATTTAAAAAAAAATCTATCTTAATGAACTCTCATTAAATGTCTTACAAATTTAGAGAGCTGAGATCATGCCAGTTTCACGTCAGTGCATTTGGGGAATGTTCCGGATGCCAGGAGGAGATACTGAAAGTGCTTTCACACACAGCTGATACCAAATGTCTCATAGCAGGTTAATAACAGGTCATAGACTGTCCTTATGCCCATACTTATACTTTGGTCACTAGAAAGTGCACTGTTTTGTTTGCTGTTTTATAACTGTACCTGAAAGCACAGAGAACAAGAATCCCATAATGCACTGCAGTAGTTTAGTATCCAAAACAACCTGAGCTGATACAGAAAGTAGAAGGAGACGTGGCCTCTTTGTCCATCGGTCCTAGTAAAGGAAGGAGGTGTGGCCTTTGTATCCATCAGTCCCAATTAAGGAAGGAGGTGTGGCCTCTGTATCTCAGTACCAATGAAGAAAAGGAGGCGTGGCCTCTGTACCTATCAATCCCAATAAAGGAAGGAGGTGTGGCTTCTGCATCTGTCAGTACTAATGAAATTAGGAGGCGTGGCTTCTGCATTGATCAGTACTAATGAAGGCAGGAGGTGTGGCTTCTGCATCTATCAGTACTAATAAAGGAAGGGGCGGGGCTTCTGCATCTATCAGTTACAATGAAGGAAGGAGGCATGGCTTCTGCATCTATCAGTACTAATGAAGGAAGGAGGTGTGGCTTCTGTATTTATCAGTACTAATGAAGGAAGGAGGTGTGGCTTCTGTATTTATCAGTACTAATGAAGGAAGGAGGTGTGGCTTCTGCATCTATCAGTTACAATGAAGGAAGGAGGTGTGGCTTCTGTATCTATCAGTACTAATGAAGGAAGGAGGTGTGGCTTCTGCATCTATCAGTTACAATGAAGGAAGGAGGTGTGGCTTCTGTATCTATCAGTACTAATGAAGGAAGGAGGTGTGGCTTCTGTATCTATCAGTACTAATGAAGACAGGAGGTGTGGCCTCTGTATTGTGCTAATGAAGATGTGTTAATTGTGTGCCACTTTTCAAATTAATTACATGCATATATACATATAATTGCTTTACAGTTTAAAACAGCTTTGTTTTTCGTGCATATACTGATTGGAAGGTTGTGAGTTCAAACCCCAGCACTGTTGGGCCCTTGAGCAAGGCCCTTAACCCTCAACTGCTCAGATGTATAAATGAAATTTAAAAAATGTAAGTCGCTCTGGATAAGTATGTCTGCCAAATGCCATAAATGTAAATGTAAATGTATTTCATAATTTGTATCAATACATTAAAATAATATAGGTTACATAAATAATATAAATATACTATATATGTAATATAAATTACATATATAATATAAATACATAAATAAATAAAAATAAAGTGTTATATATTTTGTTTGTTGTGTTTAATCTGTTGAAGGTTCCGGCTTATTTTTTGTTTTGCGTTACACGCAACAACACTACATTCAAAAATAGAACTTTGTGTGTGTGTGTGTGTGTGTGTGTGTGTGTGTGTGTGTGTGTGTGTGTGCATGTTACCAGGAACTACATAAGGTCAGATTAGAGACACTGGAACTGTGTTTACAGTAAACCTCCAGACTAAAGTCTGATCCACTACATTACTCAAATAACTGAACATATAGTTAATAGATTATTGATTATATAAAGACAATTGTAAATTTGAACTTTAATGTCAATATACTCTCTACTTGGTTCAGCTGGGAAGCTGATGCTGATTGGATAGAAATATAATTCAATTTAGCCTATTTTTAATGTGAATTGAATTAAATTAGTTTGGGCAAGTTTAAAGGTCTGGTAGAAGCAGTTATTATTATTACTACTATTAACATGTAGAGAAATGTCTTATAGTTTAAATAGAAAATTCCCTTTATTTTTCTATATGACAATCTTTTTTTTTAAATGTTTTTGCCTGAGGATTACACTACAGTGATATTTGAGATGTGTCAATAAAAAAAAACATCAACAGTATATCATGACATTTAAAAAAGTTTTCACATTGCAAAATCTGTAGCACATTATTTAATTTACTTAGTTTAGCTTAAAACCTCAACATGTAAAATAATAAAATAAGGAGCTGTCCATAAGTAAAGTGTCAATAAAAATGTAAAAAAAAAAAACGATAACTCAAGATGGCAAATGTGAACTAGCTAACTCGAGGAAATGTGAACACTCGGCTATATTTCCAAGTGAAAAGATGTGATTAGCTAATATATTACACAGAAGCTATATGAATATAAATGATACAAATGATACAAAGTGCTATAAACTTGCATAAATCATACATTTGGTCTTGAACTCGCATGGACAGTTAGGTCATTTCCTCTTAGATTATTGGTTAATACATTTCCATACAAGCCTTTTTCTCAGAGCTGTGTGGTAAAAATACAGTTCCTGAGAAATTCAGGATTATCTCTCAGAGAGGGAAGTGTGAACATTTCCATAGAATTGTGTAGATGTTCAACAGAATAATCATTGTCTAATCATTTTCACTGTGCAATGTGGTATAACATTCTAGAATTTCTGACTTTTCATTACGGTTTGGAATGTTTTCTATTTTTATTTTTATATAAAATGTATTCCTCCATCTGAAGGGAATTATGGAATCACCAACTGTTGGGTTTCTATTTCCCAAACTTTATCCCGAATGTAGTTGATCGGCTATGACACGTTTGGTGCCTCATGGCTAATTTAACTAAATACTAATGTAAGTCTTTATCACCTAAAATATTTACTGTAAAAATTTACCAAAAACCAAATCCAGGTAATGAAAATAACTTCACTGTACAGCTGATCTTCTGGAATGTTCTGGAGGCCACCATATTGGATGACTGTTTATAGCTGCTGTAATATAAGTGATAACAGGAACTAACTTGCTTTGCAGAAGTTCAGCAACATTTATATTAATGCGCTTGTTCTTATACATTATCGTTTCTATAGTAACAGCTCATTCAGAGGAACCTGTTTGGCCAGGCCATTTTAAAAACGTATGAGTTTGTTGATATGGTGTAAGGGAACGTTTATTTCATATTTATAGAAGGAGTCTCCAGTGTCAGAGGTGAAGCTGTAACTTTGACATCTTCAGGACAGAAGATTTACCCTTTGTGGTTTCTCTGTGACATGACAAGCTGCGATTTTTTTTTTTGTCTTATTAAGTTAAAGACAGAGAATAAAGAGAGGCCAGTGAGCAAACGACTGTTTATAGCTGCTATAATGTAAGTGAGAACAGGAACTAACTTGTTTTGTGGAAATTGTTTTCAAATTGCTGTGGTATAAAAGAAATAAAACATTCCTTGAAGTGGTCACTGATTATTTTTCTATATCAGCACACCCTGATGTGTATTATTCCTTACATGTCGTATCATTGATTATTACCACAATGAAAATAACTTGTATTTCTTATCTTTTTGGCTTCATGCTTCCACCTGTGCTTTTTCATGTTTTACTGCAGTGTCGTATTTCGCTGTGGTCTCGTTTGGACAGACATGTGGTGCGTTTCATTTGAGCTCTGCTGAACTCTGAAATGCTGCAGGTTTAGCGGGAGTTCACTGATGGATTGAGCAGACGGGAGGCTATGGTTTAACTCTCTGTCAAGGTCAGCAGCGAGCACACACACACACACACACACACACACACACACACACACACACACACACACACACACACCTCACACACACATATCCATCCACCCACACACACACACTGACAGAACCCTGATGTAGAGCCAGTAGATCTGTCAGTGCTTAGTCTTACTCTGTTAGCCAGAACTTATTAATCGGGTTACAAAGGACAGAACAATGACACCCCGTCTCTCCTGCCGTGTTTTAGATCTCTACTAACCAGACCAGAGTGTCTTGTTTTATTCAGTCACTTATTAAGTCATACAATTTTCTCATTGTTGTTAACGGGAGCTGACAGTCAGGTTGGAGTTCCTGTGTGTTTGTGCGGTGCCTCACACTGCTGTAACGAACATCACACCTCGAGCAACACGTCACCTCGTTACTCAACACGAGGCCTTTATTTTAGTTCAGACCGATTATGGTGTTTCCTGCTCCAACATTCAGAATGAAAATGTGTTAATTAGCCCGTTTATAAGCTGATCGGCTGTGTGTGAGCAGGTCTGGAAAGCACGGATCTAACTCTGTCTGAAAAGAGTACTGAAAGATTTCATGGACTTTCCTAAAAGACTTCTGTAACTCTTCTTAAAGGGTGTTAAAACTCTTATGAAAAGGTTCCTGAACTCTCCTAAAAGACTTCTGGAATTCCTCTCAAAGGGTGCTGAAATTCTTGTGAAATGGTTCCTGAGCTCTCCTGAAAGACTTCTGGAACTCCTCTTAAAGGGTAGTGAAACCCTTGTGAAATGGTTCCTAAACTCTACTGAAAAAGTTCTGGAACTTACCAAATGGGTCCTGAACTCTCTTGAAGGGTTCTGGAACTGTCCTGAAAGTTTTTGAAACTAGCCTGATATGTCTCTGGAACTCTCAGGGAAAGCTTCCAGAATTCTTCTGGTTTATGAACTCTCCGGAATAGTTTCTGACCTCTTTTGAAAGCGTTTTGGAACTCCCCTAACTGGTTCCCAAACTCCACTGAATGGTGTGTGAGTTACTCAGCTAAGGCTTTTGAACATCACCAGAAAGACTTCAGTAACTCAGCCAGAGGGTTCCTGAACTCTTCAAGGCTTCTGCTTCAACTTATGGTTTCTGGAGCTCTCCTAAATAGTTCCTGAAGTCACTTTGACATGCTTCTGGAACTATTTAGGAGAGCTCCAGAAACCTTAAACTGAAGCAGAAGCCTTGAAGAGTTCAGGAACCCTCTGGCTGAGTTACCGAAGCCTTTCTGGTGATGTTCAAAAGCCTTTCAAAAGCTCTCCTAAATAGTCTCTGAAGTCACTTTGACATGCTTCTGCAACTGTCTTGAATGTCCCCCTCCAGTATTTCCTAGTAATTCCTTTTTGCATAAAAGTCGGAACTGGAACTCAAAGTTGCTGGGTTTCTGAAAAGGTTCCTAAAGTGGAAACACTATTATTAACCTTGGATATGTTTCACCTGGAGGGACCACGGCAGATTGCTGTTCTGACATGCCTAGCATGACGAACCGTGTTGTAATTCTTAGCACTGTTTATGAAAACACATACCTTCTTCCTATGTAAAACCTCCCCCCCCCCCCCCCCCCCCACACACACACACTCCCTTCCAACAATAATTAAATGAAATCACAGTCTTCAAAAACGACTGTTATAACGAGCGTCAAAAATTAGGGAGTGATATCTAAATCAGAACGAGTTTATTATCTGAGTAAATCACAAAGAATTTGAGGTGACACAAGCTGTTACAAAGTAAACTGAAGAGTAGATTAAGATAAATGTGAAACAAGTTAATAATATTATAAAGAAATGAATAAAAGAAACATTAACAGGCACTGAGGGCATTCCTCGTTCACTGAGACTGATACAGAAGACACGCCTCATTACTGGGACTGACACACAGAGGACACGCCTCCTTTACTGGCACTGATACAGAAGACACGCCTCCTTTACTGGGACTGACACACAGAAGACACGCCTTCTTTACCGGCACTGATACAGAAGACACGCCTCCTTTACTGGGACTGACACAGAGGACACGCCTCCTTTACTGGCACTGATACATGGGGCACGCCTCCTTTATTGACACTGATACAGAGAGTACACCTCCTTTACTGGGACTGACACACAGAGGACACACCTCCTTTACTGGGACTGACACACAGAGGACACACCTCCTTTACAGGGACTGATACACAGAGGACACGCCTCCTTTACTGGGACTGATACACAGAGGACACGCCTCCTTTACTGGCACTGATACAGAGGGCACGCCTCCTTTACTGGGACTGACACACAGAGGACACACCTCCTTTACTGGGACTGACACACAGAGGACACACCTGCTTTACTGGGACTGATACACAGAGGACACGCCTCCTTTACTGGGACTGACACACAGAGGACACACCTCCTTTACTGGGACTGACACACAGAGGACACACCTCCTTTCCTGGGACTGATACACAGAGGACACGCCTCCTTTACTGGGACTCACACACAGAGGACACGCCTCCTTTACTGGGACTGACACACAGAGGACACGCCTCCTTTACTGGGACTGATACACAGAGTACACGCCTCCTTTACTGGGACTGACACACAGAGGACATGTCCCTTTTTGTCATCTGTTGTGTACATGATTATTGGGGGACTTTTTGTCTGTTGCTATTTTAAACTTCAGGATTTCCTTTTCCTTCCTGTTTGTCCTGAATTGAAACTATGCAGTGTGTGTCTGTGTGTGTGTGTGTGTGTGTGTGTGTGTGTGTGTGTGTGTGTTTAATTCACTCACATACAGTGTAGTGTCTTTTCTATAGTTATAACTGCTCAACCTTATCATGATTTATGATGTTTAACTTTTTATCGTATATACCTTTATAACTTTTTGTTACAAAATTACAGAAACAAGCTTCAACTGAAGAATGAAATGCTGTTCAACTTCCCCATAAAATACCAAAGACAGGTTTAAAGTAAAGCAGCAGAGAAAGTATGGGAATACATTTTCTGAAGTAGAAGTATGTGAACACTACGGCAGCAAAATCTTGTTTCGTAAATGTGTAACACAAATGTCTTATGTGATTTTTAAAATTTTTTTGTGAATCATTTTTGTCACATTCAGTTGGTGCTTTATGTAAGATTAATATTTTACATTCTTGTATTCGGAAGTGTGTCTTTTCTATGGAAACGCACACAAGACTTTTAGAGTTTTCAAATAAATCGTGAACCTATCATGTGATTAACGATAGAAAATTATTAGGAATGTTTATAATAGACACATAAAGAGCTGCAGTCTAAACTTATACTACCCAGTGTTTAGATGTTTTTAGATGTCACAGTGTTGAGTTCTGAAAATGTCATGAGGTAATAACAAGTTTGACAAAGAATGCTTTTGGAGCTGGAAACTCATAATTACTGTAATTACAGTATGACGTGAGCCACGTATATCAACCTGGCTTCAGATGATTTTCATTTCCATCATTATGGTTACAAAAAAGTATCAAGGATATTGAATTGTGATTAAAATTTTGACTATTGCCTTGGATCATCCAATCAGAGACGAGTATTTTACGTCACCGTGGTATAACACACGATATCGAGGAAGCGATTTATTAGCACTCTGAGTGTTTACCTGCTTCATAATTCCCTCCATTGTTTTTCCACGGATTGCACACATTCCCATTGTGTAAGCTTTTAACTCGTAAGTCTGCATTTTGTTGTTTTTGACTTTCACCACCAGCTCAAAACCTGAAATTCTCTTATGTTCCTCTTTATCTGATCAAACTATTTTAATTTTGTGTCAGGAAGAAAAAAAAAAAACAATAAAGAAGGAAGCAGTTTGCGGAGTTTCCTCATTGACACTGTGAATATCTCAAGTTACATCCCAATCGCTAGAACCGAATTCAGGGCTGGTTAGTGTTCTTAGTAGAACGTCAGCCATTTTTTTTTAAACATCCCAAATGGTAGAATGTATAAAGTATGCAAAGAATTTTTGCAAATTTTTCTCTCTGAGGTAAAATATTGTCCATGAATAAGCTTGTATGTACTTTATAGGTTTTTGTAATGGATTAGCACAACCACATAATTTACACCACGGTGCTGCCGTGTGTAAATTATGTAAATTATAGTTCTGGGGTGTGATTGGTCAGAAGGTTTCGATTAATTTTCTATAACAACAGCTCTGACAGTAGCACAGCTGCAAATCACAGTTTTATATTAATACCCTCATTCTAACGTGTTATCGTTTCTACAGTAAAAGGGACTTGTAGGGCAGACACCCCAATAATAATAAACAAATTAAACAACGTGTGTAATCATTGATTAGTGTAAGGAGATGTTTATTAATCATTCATGGAAGGAGTCTCCAGTGTCAGAGTCTCTGCTTTGTTTCACAAACACTCGATGTATTTATAAATAGAGAAAAAAAAAACACGACTTCTAGTTCTTTAATAAATTTAAAAATTGTTGGCAAATTGCTGTCACATAAGAAGACTAACACTTCAGGATGTGCTGTTAGAAGAAATTAGTCAACAGAATGATAACAGGAACACTATCTGACACATCTTCTTCACTGGGACTCAAAGCCAGATTAACACATCTATATAACAGTGATGGAGCTCAGAGCAGAGATCTTGCTGTAACACATTTGGGCGGAGTTTCACACTACTTCCTCCAATCAGAGTGAGAGTGGGTGGGGCAAACATAGAGCGGGACGACTCAGAACAGCTGTGTGTGTGCGTATGTCTGTGTGTGTGTGTTCAGAATGCAGAGAAGGAGAGAGGAGACACGCTTTGTGTCAAACCCCTTTGGATTATGAGACTTGTGTGAAGGAAGTGAATTTGGTGGAAGATTTGTTCACTACACCTTATTGGACTTAATAATTTAGGGTGGATTGGGGGTACAGTGTGGATTGGGATGATGCCGAGGAGTTTACATACTTAGAGCAGGGAAGGATTTGAGCTGCTCCTTCACACACTCACATACACCTGCACAGGTAAACACATTATTATTATTATTATTATTATTATTATTATTATTATTATTATTATTATTATTATCAAGGAACCTTGAAGCAGACTTCACTTTATGAAAGGGCACTAAACTCTATTTCCACTTGCCCTTTATACTTTGCCGTGTGTGTGTGTGTGTGTGTGTGTGTGTGTGTGTGTTCCATATCTCTGTCCTCTCGTCTCGTTAAAGTGACTCAAGCAAAAAGGCACTCCTGTACACACACACACACACACACACACACACACACACACACACACTCTGAATGGAATGAAACCGGTATACATTTCTCGTCTGGGTGTGACACTACCTCTCTGTATCTCTCTCTCTATCTCTCTCTCTTCATGTGTCCTCTTAGCAGTTTTTTTTTTTTTTTGCCATTTTTTGTCTTTACTAAACCTCGGTGATTTGGGACACGTCCACAGATGATAGCGACACACGAGAGTGATGTTCTGTGATAGTGTTTATGTGGCCTATATGATAAACAGGTTGTGTGGTTTGGGACACATTCTCATAGACTTGGACAGTAATGTAATTTTGATAAAACAATCAACAACAGACATTATCACCATGGTAACCTGAAGAGAACATATTATCATATAATTAAAACGTGCCCTAGCTTCTAATATTTATTTATATGAATTGATTATTGTTAGCAGTTACTAATTGTATTTGGAAAAGCAAATAATATAATTATAATAATAATAATATCGAATATCTTATATATAATATCTTTTCATTTGATTTGACTATTTATTATTATTTTAAGACAAGCTCATAAAATCACTAACTGTGCTGAAAACTTGTAAAATTATTTACAAACATGTCTACTTTGTTAGTAGGCTACAACTTTAAAGGATCATCTTCTCTATCAAATGATGTCTCATGTTTATTTTATTGATTTAATTAATTTTTATCTGGCCAAAATAAAAAAAAATGCATTGAAAGACATTAAATGTAACTATAAATTGATAAAAATTAAGACGTCATTTTTTAATAATTTTTAAAAATGAAATCGTTAGCAAATTGCGGTGGTAGAAGAGGAATAAAACTCTCCATGTCATGCTGTTATAGGGGAATATTGAGTGACGTAGGTGTGTGCTGAAGCGAAGTTGATTCTTTTCCTAAATATGGAGTGTGTATGAGTGTGAATTAGTGTCACTGATCTGTTATTGAGTGTGTTGTGTAACACAAGCACTCACTGACTGACCCTTTGTGTGTCTACAGCGTGTACCTCAGTGCTTGTGTTGCACGCATTTATTTTCCTTTAAATGCCAAAGTCATTTTCAGCATTTGTTTTCATCCCAAGAATTAGAAATAGGTTTCAAAAATGTTACTGGTTGTTTAAGCACGTGTAACATCAGAGAGATTTGTTTATTAACTTTACTGTAATGTAGGAGCCTCAGCATGTTATTAACTCATAGCTCACTGATTTATAGTTCTGCATTTTCTCTGATAAAAATAAACCTGCATGAGCTGCACTCAGAGAGAACCAATCAGAGAGAACCAATCAGAGAGCACCAATAAAATCTGTCTGTCTGAATTTTTGATGGTTTGTCTGTCTAATAATCTGTTTGTCTGTCTGCCTGTCTATTAATATCCGTCTACTAATTTGTCTGTCCGTTACTCTTTCTATTAATCTATCTGACTTTCTGACCGTCTGTCTAATAATCTCCCCGTCTGTCTGCCTATGAAGCTGTCCATCTATGAATCCGTCTGTCTGACTTTCAAACAATCTGTCTGTCTGTCTCTCTGTCTGACTTTCTGACTGTCTGTCTGTTTATCAGTCTGTCTATGTGTCTGTCTGTCTGTCTGTCTGTTTATTACCCCTCTGTGTCTGTGCCTGTCTAATAACCTGTCTGTCTGATAGTCTGTCTATTAATCTGTCTGTCTGAAGCTTTGCGACTGACCTAAACAGACTGTTTAATGTTTTTTATACACTCCGCATTATTAGCTGTACCGTTACTGTAATCAGGTAAACCCTGCAGCTCGGTGTAAAGCTGATTTGGGAGGGTTTTTTTTGTTTTGTTTTTAAACAGTAACTAGTTAAAATGTGTAATGTTTTTGTCTCTATATTCAGGGCCGAACTGTTTACAGGTGATACTTCCTGCTTCTCCTGAATTCAGTTTCTGTTTGTGTATCAAGAGACATGTTTCAGCTTTGCTATTTCGCTACAGCAAGAGCTGCTTGTGTAACTGATTGAGTCAGCATCAAGCGTTAATCATTAGGAGCCAACAACAATTAACCTTAAAAGCTTTTTCTCTCCTCTTTGTGTAAAAATGTAAAAAGCCAATCAGTGAACAGATCCAGCACATCAGTGTTAACTGACAGAGAAAGGCATCATCTGGAAAATCTTATTCACCCAGAAAATGTCTAGTATGAATTAGAAATGGATTTTAGGAAGTAATGATGGCACTGATTCGATAACCAGGATCGTGTTGGGTCGATATCAGCAAAATCAGATATTTTCAGCAAAATCAGATTTTTTTTGGGAACTGGAAATATTTATATATATATATATATATATATAAAGAGATTGTATTTTTTGTTAGGATTGATTTTTATTATATTTATACTTTATTATGTTTATTATATTTGCTCTGAACATGGTTTTGTGTAAGTCATGTTTAAGCGATTTAAGCGTATTTGTTCCTGTATCTTTTTAAAGCTTAGTACATTTTTGCTTTCACAATTTATTGGTTTTATTGAAATTCGAGCATTTTTAAAATATGATTATTTATTTTAAAAAGAACAATTATTCATGTAATTTTCTCACAAATGGCATTCCTTAAAAAGTGTCATTGATAAAGGCAAATTATTTATAACTAATGAATTAGCTATAAGACTCATAATTACTACAAATCATGTGGTTTATTTAACAAGATAAGTGAAATAATTATGCTATAAATATGGACTAATTACATCTAACACCACCTCCTTTAACAAGGTGCCGTTATATTAAGATTTTTTTGTTTGTTTTTTAAACAAAACTATTCAATAATTTTATGGCCAGGTGAAAAAAAGCTGAAACGTCTCATTAGCATAAAAATGCCTGCATGTGAATGAAACTGGAGCTCTGAGCGATGTAAGGTGAATAAGGGTCAGAGAGTCGCTGCTCAACCTGTTATACAATGAAAATCATCATAAAGGTACACTGATGGTGGAGATTAAGTCAATTCATGTGTGTGTGTGTGTGTGTGTGTGTGTGTGTGTGTGTGTGTGTGAGAGAGAGAGAGAGAGAGCGAGAGAGAGAGAGAGAGACAGAGACCTTGCTTAGGTTTTGTGTTGTGCTTCTGGAAATCACATCAAACCAGAACTTTGATCAGAAAAGTTCACATCCTGTCTTTGTTCATGTCAGATGTCAGGAATAAAACACTTGGGGACATGCTGTTATAGGAAAATAATCAACAACTGGGTGGTGTGATGAAACAGCGTTACTGTTACCACCACAAAGTTGATTATTTTCCTATAACAACATGGCTCCAAGTGTTTTATTCCTCTTATATCACAGCAATATATTAATTAATTAAAGTACATTTTATCCATTTACAGTTACATTGCAGGGTGTGGAATGTCCATGTGAATCAAAAAATTAACTCAATGACTAACAATTACAATCATACTTTAATAAAATTATAAGAAAATACTTCTACAACGCTTTCTTTTTTTGAAAATTTTGTAGTATATTTGTTTTTTTTTAAATTTATTATTTATTGGCTTTATTTGTCCGTTTTATTGAATGAAACACCCTGGTTCAGAAAGTGGGCGTGGCTAAATGTCAGTGTCCATATTCTAGTTGAATACGTAAGAATTCTATAAAGACCTGCCTGTCTACCTGCTCCGTGAAAAAAAATCCATAAGAAAAACGTACACTGGCAAAAATTCACTCAAAAAAAAAATGTCATTAATTATTTTTCAAATGCCTTTTTCAAAAATCAAAACTTTTTTTTAGATTTTGATAGAATTGTGTTAATGGATCTTGTAATTTCTGTTAAAGATGTGTGGCACCATATCAACACCATACTCAGCAGACACTATTGAGTGTGTGTGAGAGAATGTGTAAGAGTGTGTGTGATTGTGTATTAGTGTAGGTGAGGTCGTAAGTAGACGTGAATCAGAAGGGTGAGGTGTAAAGAAAACAACCTATAGAAAACAGAATCACATGTCACACACCCTATAAGCACTGGGTGTGGGATGCTGGGATATGCCTGGGTCTGGACAGCGTAGCAGAAATCCCTACACACACACACATTTGCATGCCCATTCCCACCTACCATGGTGTACGTGTAGTTAACAGCAAGAATAAATCAGCCTTTAGTGATGCTGCTGGTTTTGTTTAACTTAGTGTTGTGATGTTTCAGAGAGCCACTGTTGTTTTTTTTTGTTGTTGTTGTTTTTTACATGTGGATAATTTATAATCTGATGCTCTGATCCTTGCCACGGAGCAGCGATGGACCAGAGAATTCCATGCATGTCTATTACTGGGAAATCTTGGCACATCTCTTAATATACACACTTGTTTGGTCAATATTAATTTTGTCTAAACCAATCGTTGTGCTGGTTGCTTTCATTGAGTTCTTATGGTCTTTGTCTCGTGGAGAACAAAAACAAGGTAACTTGTTTCCCATATGAAAACAATGAGGCTTCTGTAGTTTGGGATTGTGGGTAACACAATTACAATTTCTGAAAATGTAATTCCTGGGAAATAGCTGTATTGTGAGTGCATCGTATGCTGAGTGAAATCGTTATAAATATTGCTGTTTTTGAGTGATGTCTCCTGTGTGGTGTTTAGTGGAGGACGGCTTTGGCTCATTGACCTTCTCTGGGTTATGACCTGGCACTTTATTGTTTTTGGAGACATTGTGTTCCAGCCTTGTGAGCAAGGACATGTCTTACAAAAACTCAAGCTGCAGGTTTCGCCCACCTGGGAATGACTGAATCGGCTTTCAGCAGCTGATCTGTTTCTTACACACACAGCACGAAGCTTCTGAAACTTCCATTTTTCCTTAACAATCACTGAAGATTGATATACGATGTGATATTTAAGGAATAAATCACTGTGTAATTATAATGTACACTACCAGTCATAATTTTTTTCATTTTGAAAAAAGGTCTGTAGTTGAAATTTGTTCCTTACACAGCTGTAATAGCATCTGTAAACAATGTTAAGGCCCATGTCTGTATATTTCTGAATAATTTTAATAAGTAGTTTTTCCTTACAGTGAAACTGTTTCCTCCAATAAGTAGTTTTATTTAGAATTTAGGATGAAGATGCAACAAAAAAGAGCTCAGATGATGCGATGCCAGGAGTGTAGAAAACACAATCCCGAAAACTGTTAATGTTTCAAAAATATTTTCTTAATCCATATGTGCTATTTCATAGTGTTAATGTCTTAATTATTATTTTGAAATAGTAGAAAATAGTAAACTTTTTATGAGCAGGGGTGTACAAACATTTATACTGGCTGTATATGTGTAGATCAGGGTGTCGTATGTGTAGCTATAATATACTATTTTTTATATAGTAAATACTAGCAGCACGGGTTCAGGTATGTAGCATGCTAGCTCATATAGAAAGTAAAACCAAGTGACTCAATATTAGCCCCGCTTACTTTGGACGAAGAATTTCTCATTAAGTTCCTTGTTTATATTTGCAGCAATATAAAGACTCACACGTTTTCACTTGTCGCCTCTGTGTAAACAATAACAATAGTTCATTCAGTCCAAAATCAAGGACATTCCTACTATTCAGCAAGAACAATCTGGCTTGACACCTACTTTTATTCCTCCTTCTATATCAACAGACAGACAGGTGAATGAACGATGTTTTTTTTGTTTAATCCATGCCTTCATATCTTACAATATGAAAATGCAAAACTGCAAAAGCCGAACATTATTTACATCAGTAGTTAATGGGTTGATGAACCAGGATGCAAGCCTGGGGTTTTTATTAACCTGCCTCACCATATTTGAACATTACTGCTGGGTAGTATATTTACTGTACTATAGTATAGTGGGGTGAATGTGGCTACGACCCCTGGGGTGTAAATTTTCTGTAGTGTAGTGGAGCGTCTTTAAATGTGCCCTGTGTGTAGTATATTTATGGTACTATAGCATAGTAGAGTATATTTGAGCATGGCCCCCAGGGCTTAATTTTCCTGTAGTATAGTGGTGTATATTTGTGCATAATCCCTAAATGTTTTATTTTCCTGTAGTATAGTGGACTGTATTTGAGTGTGGCCCTGGAGTGTACATTTCCTCTAGTATAGTAGACTGTATTTGATTGTGACCTACTGTATATTTAGTGTAGTATAGTGGAGTGTTTTTACTCATGGCCCCTAAATAGTAAATTTACTATAGTACAGTAGACTGTATTTGGGTAGTACATTTATGGTACTGTAGTATAGTGGAATATATTTTCTGTAGTATGCTGGAGTATATTTGAGTGTGGCCCCTAGAGTATACATTTTCTGTAGTATGTTGGAGTATATTTGAGTGTTGTCCTGGACAGTAAATTTACTGCACTATAGTATAGTGGAGCGTATTTGAGCTTGGCCCCTGGAAAGTAAATGTATTATGTTATAGTGTAGAGTATTAAATCATGGTCTCTAGAGCGTAAATGTCCTGTACTATAGTGGCACATATTTGAACATGACCACTGAGTAGTATATTTACTATATACTAGTATATTTACTATACTACTATAGTAAATATACTACAGTAAAGTGGTCTATGAGCATGACCACCGGAGTGTAAATTTCCTGTAGGAGTGTATTTGAGTATGGTGACAGACATAACACATAAGGACATGCTGATGTGAACTTGATGGGTATGTTAAAGCCCAAGTAAAGTGTTGACCTAACCTTGTGTGTGTGTGTGTGTGTGTGTGTGTGTGTGTGTGTACGTGTGTGTGTGTGTGCTTGACCTCCAGCATCTCGCTGTAGCTGTATTGTGACGCAGCAATGACTCCTCATAAACAGTCGTCTCGTGGCTGGGCCTCCATCCTGTGCTGCTTTAAGAGAAGCGAGCAGCCTGAGATCACCTACAACATCAGCCATGACACCAACCTCACGCTGCACACCATGGAGCCCAGCCAGCCCATACCTCCTGCCGAGGAGCTGGACGTCATGTTCTCCGAGCTTGTGGTGTGTATTCTTCTACTTCTGCTTTTTTACTCCTGGCTCGGGCAGTTATAAAAGGATTTATTTATCCTTTCTGCAATGTTCACTACTTTATGTAATGGTCACTACTAAGTTTATTTTAACAGTATATTACAAAATGACTAGAAGTTAAACTGTAGCTGTTGTTATTAGTCAGTATTAAATATATAAAACATATATCAATGTTTTAAAATCTTTCATAAAGAAAGCACTGCTTTATAGAAAATTAATCAACACCTTCTGAGCACTCAGACTGAACAATTAAGCAGGAAAATGAAAGATATTTCATTGATACTTGAGTGTGTTTTAGTTCAAAAACGTAAGTGGCTTTTTGAATGTTTTACTTTTAAACTTTATTCCATCTATTCGACTCATCTGCGTGCTGAGCTCACAAAGCTTCATGTTGGAAAAATTATTTTTTTTACCATTATTATACTTTTAGTGATGATTTAAATGGATCATTTTGACCCAAACATACACTGCTGTGTTGTGATGAGTTAAAGAATGTGCATGTGATTGTGTGTGTGTGTGTGTGTGTGTGTGTGTGTGTGGTAACTTCAGCCATTATTATCAGTTATGATCACAGACAGTAAACCACAGCGCACATTTTTAGAATGAATCAAGATCATTTGTATACAAGGAAGGATAGGAAGCTGGTAGTCGGCTCACAATAGCAGAGTTCTATCTCATTTCTGCACAGATTACTTGCAGTCAAACAGTCAGTTTACACTGTTTATAGACAGTTTTATTGGTTTTGTTTCAAATCAAGTCTAAACTTTCAAGCAGTGACAATATTATTGTATATAAATTTACAGTAATGTGAAGCAGAGAGCTGTGTCATCCTCAATACAAAGCTGTCATTGCCACCAGATTTGTATGTGCATGTGTTTGCGAGTGTGTACGTGCCTCTGTGTCTATGTCTATTTTAAGTTTTCTAAGCATTGCAGTTACTTATTAGATACCTTTATTTCCAAGAACATTCAGGCTGTCAGGTGTTCTGGTTGTTTGCAGAAAGTTTCAACATAACGCTTCTGAGCATTCCTGCAAAAGTTTCTTGTGGTGCGAATTTTAAAGCATTTCCATAATTTGTTTTTGTTTTTATCTGGAAATGTTGTGTGAGAAACCTTTTAATAACAGCAGCAAAGGTTTTTAGAACATTGCAGAAACGTTATTTTTGGACCAACTAAACTCATTAGAAAATTTGTAATCTAAAATATCTCCAAACAGTAAAATTAACACCTCTAATGTAAACACACGACTGTTTGAGTTTTCGTTGTCCAACTTTTAGATTCTGTGTCTTTATATATATATATATATATATATATATATATATATATATATATATATATATATATATATATATATATATATATATCTCACTCGTTCATTTGGCGTTTTTTGTGTTTCCTCCAATAGGATGAACTGGATCTCACTGACACTCACAGAGCGGCCATGTTCGCGCTCCCTGCTGAGAAAAAATGGCAGATATACTGCAGCAAGAAGATGGTAAGAATGACATGTCTCCTACTACATGCTGTGTGTGAGAGAGAAAGAGAGAAAGAAAGAAAGAAAAAAAGAAAGAAAGAAAGAAAGAAAGTGTATGAATGGGGAAAATGAGTGAAAGAGAAAAGCAAGTAATGAGGAAAACAGGAGATGAAAAAAGATGAAGAATGGGAAAGTAAGTGAGATATGATAAAAGGAGTGAAAGTGCAAGAGATATGGAGATAAAAGAAATGAGAAGAAAGTGAGCAAAAGAGATAATTATGTAGACAGAGAGAAAGAAGAAGGGAGAACAACACAAATAGAAATAAAGAAAATGGAAATAAAGAAAGGAGAGAGTAAGAATGAGAGAGGGATGTAAAGAGGATGTGAAAGAGAGAAAGTGAGGAAAAGAGATAAAGAGGAAAGAGCTCTGTATCTGGAAAAGCCAGAGCTCTGTATCTAATACAGAATATACATTATAAACACTTTATTCTGTGTTATAACAGTCTAATGTCATGTGTATTTTTATATATGAGGTCAAGAGGATTTTTTAAAACTTTATTATTTGGTTTTGTTCGTTCACTTTAAATGATCAAAGCGTTTAATCCTTTGATCTGATTAATATTTTATCCTCGGGTTTATTTGGAAAGTTTGAATGTTGCTGTGTGGAAATGAAAACCTGCTTCTTCTCTTTCCAACACCAACATCAGCGTGAGGATTAAACTCGGAGCTTTACTCCGTCTGTTAACACTTTGGACAGATTTCAGTGCCACGTGGCTTTGATGTCTCGACATGTGTAATGGGATTAAAAATGTCTGCCTCGTCCTCCTGTCCAAGGAAAATACGTTTACATCTGACGCGCAGCACTGATTTCATCATTAGAGTGTAAATTAAATAACAAATCAATTTGAAACGCAGATTAATATTCAGGAAAGTCCAAAAAGGTTTTATTTCATCTCTCTCTCTTTTCTTTCTTTCTTTCTTTCTTTCTTTCTTTCTTTCTTTCTTTCTTTCTTTCTTTCTTTCTTTCTTTCTTTCTTTCTTTCTTTCTTTCTTTCTTTCTTTCTTTCTCTCTCTCTCTCCCTCTTTCTTCTAACTAATTGCTCATTGCACTTTATAACAGTAGACTGAAGCTCCTTTATTTGTTATTAGTTGTCTGACTATATGTTTAATGTGTGGACTGAATCATGTCTCTGTGTGGAGGTGGATGTAAGTGGCCTGTGTTTTTCACTCTAGTTATTAAAGCAGTTTTACAGAAATTGACAATAAATTTATCAATCAATCAATCAAACACGTTTTATTTTTGATGACTGTTCAGGAACAGGATGAGAATAAAGGAGCGACGAGTTGGCCCGACTATTACATCGACCAGATTAACTCCATGGCCGCTGTGAGATACACACACACACACACCAATTCACACACATTATAACACATATAAAGTGTGTATTAATGTTTTGTGGATGAATGATATTCAGTGTATATAATATATAATAAACACTACTGTACGCTGGTGCTGTTGCTCAGAGGAAGATGGTTCTGGCTCTGGAGAAGGAGGATGAAGAGGAGAGGAACAAATCCATCGAGGGTTTGAAGACAGCGTTGAGGACACAACCCATGAGGTAAACACACACACACACACAGACACACACACAGACACACACACACACACACACACACACACTTTCTTTCTTTTTCTCTTTTCTTCTCTGCTCTTCTTTCTTTCTTTTTTTTATAATAAATCAACTCCGCTCTCCACTCTGCAGTTTTGTGACCCGTTTCATCGATCAGGACGGCCTGACGTGTCTGCTGAACTTCCTGAAGAACATGGAGTACGAGACGAGCGAGTCTCAGATCCACACCTCGCTGATTGGCTGCTTCAAGGCTCTGATGAACAACTCTCAGGGCCGCGCCCATGTCCTTGCTCACCCTGAGAGCATCAACATCATCGCTCAGAGCCTCAGCACTGAGAACATCCGCACCAAAGTGGCCGTGCTGGAGATCCTGGGTGCCGTGTGTCTCGTCCCCGGCGGCCACCGCAAAGTCCTGGAGGCCATGATGCACTACCAGAAATATGCCAGCGAGAGGACGCGCTTCCAGGTGAGACACGGAGCAGGACGCCGGGCCGCGTCCCAAATCACTCAATTACCTTCTTTCCACTTGTTGCGTAAATCTGCACACCACCATGAGAGAGTATTACTGAGTTACCACATACCACAAAATACCCCGGACAAGAAAATCAACAGTTTAAATAAACAACTTTTCTATTTTTAAATCATTATAAGTTATAAAATGCAATCTATTTTTTAAATACACTATCATAATGTGTGCACTGACTTAATATTATATCAGGCCTATATTTTTATTTGATTGCTGTGCATTCTTTCTTTCTTCTTTTTTACTGCATCTTCTCTTCTCTTTCTTTTTTCTTTCTTTTTTGACTATTTGCTTTTTGTATTTTTTCTTTTCTTTTCTTTTCTTTTCTTTTTGGGCTTTCTTTTTATTTTGAATTTATTTCCATCTTTCTTTCTTTCTTTCTTTCTTTCTTTCTTTCTTTCTTTCTTTCTTTCTTTCTTCACTATTTGCTTTGGTTTTTTTCTTTCTTGTTTTTTTTTTGTGTGATGAACTCAGAATTGTGGCCGATGTTTAATGAATAATAAATAAATAAATAAATAAATAAATAAATAAACGAACTCTTTTTTTAAGGACTGATTGTAACACGAGTGTGTGTTTGTACTCGTCTTCTCCTCTCTCAGTCTCTGGTGAATGAGTTGGACAGGAGTACGGGCCGTTACAGAGACGAGGTGAACCTGAAGACAGCCGTCATGTCCTTCATTAACGCCGTTCTCAGTAAGGGAGCTGGAGAGGTGAGGCTGTGTGTTTAGTGTGTGTGTGTGTGTGTGTGTGTGTGTGTGTGTGTGTGTGTTATACAGGAAATTAAACAGAAATCAAAATAAATCAGAGTGAATATTTCACCTGCAGTCGAGTCTGGACTTCAGGATTCACTTACGCTACGAGTTCCTGATGCTGGGAATCCAGCCGGTCATTGACAAACTCCGGAGCCACGAGAACGAGACGCTGGACAGGTGAGAACTGGGTTTCCTGTCTGTATTTCCTGATGCCCTGAATCCAAAATAATTTACTTATATTTGCACACCATAATATTTCTGTAATATTAAAAGCTCAAAATGAGTTTTTTCATACATGAACCTCAGATAATAAAGCCGTATTTTTCCGTATTTCCCCCGACGGTGTGATGACGAGTTGACTCTTTTTGCTTCTAGGCATCTGGACTACTTTGAAATGAAGAGAAATGAAGATGAGCTGGGGTTAGCCAAGCGCTTTGAGAATGTAAGTTTACTTTTTAATGAAATATTTTTCACTTCCTTCTTTTTTGAAGATCTGATCACATGTTATGGATCATGTCTTTGGTCTCTTTAGGTTCATATCGACACTAAAAGCGCCTCACAGGTGTTTGAGCTCATCCGTAAGAGGATCAACCACACCGAAGCGTTTCCACACTTTATCTCCATCCTCCAGCACTGCCTCCACATGCCCTGTGAGCAATAATAATAATAATAATAATAATAATAATAATAATAATAATAATAATAATAAATGTATCATAATTATAAAGAGAGTCATTTCTCTCTGTGCAGATAAGCGGAGTGGGAACACGGTGCATTACTGGCTCCTCCTCGACCGAATCGTCCAGCAGATCGTCCTACAGAATGATAAAGGTCACGACCCCGATGTCGCACCTCTGGAGAACTTCAATGTGAAGAACGTGGTGAAAATGTGAGTAATGCATCCAAGTGTGTGTCCAAGTGTGTTCAAGCTCTTCGTCTTATTCTTCCTGAAGTTTTATCAATTCATTTACTGCAAAAGAATTACATTATTAATCTTATTAAACTAATATCATTATATTATATTATATTATATTATATTATATTATATTATATTATATTATATTAGCATTTTGCTCATTTTAAGCTATACATTATTTTGTTTTATTGGCAAATAATTTGACAAATTTGATAATTATTTGCCAAAAGGCACTGACTAATTTAAAAACAGTAAGAACAAAAAACTGATTTCAAGATTGAAATTGCTTTGTTTTATTGTCAAATAGTTTTGCTAATATCAAGGATTTATTTGTAAAAAACAAAAAACAAACAAACAAACAAAAACAAATTGCAAACAGAATTCTCTACCAAATGAAAAAGACAAATTTGAGTTTAAAAACAGTTATTTCAACTTGAATGTTTTTGTTTTATTGTTTTATTGTTTTATTGGCAAATAATTTAGAGAATTTAGAGAAATTATTTGCCAACAGAAAAATACAATTTTAAATGTATAAAAAAGTGAAAAAAAAATATCAAGCTTGAAATTGTTTTGTGGTTTTGTTTTGGTGGCAAATGATTTTACAAATTTCAAGCAAGAAAAAGCATAATTATTTCCCAAAAGAAAATGAAAAAAAAAGTGCTGTTTAATTGGCAAATAATTTTTCTGGATAGAAAGAAGGAATTTCAAAAATAGTACAGAATCTCTAGAAATATGCTTAATAATCTTCTATTTGATTAATCGATAATCTGTAATAATAAAAAAAGATATCAGTTTGCTTAAATTCAAGATTTTTTTTTTTTTACTTGCCAAGATATTTCTTTCTTTTATTCCTTCATTCATTCTTTCTTTCCCTTTTCTCTCTCTCTCTCTCTCTCTCTCTCTCTCTCTCTCTCTCTCTCTCTCTCTCTCTCTCTTTCTCTCTCTCTCTCTCTGTGTGTGTAAACACTGACAGGTTGGTGAATGAGAATGAGGTGAAACAGTGGAAAGAGCAGGCGGAAAAGATGAGGAAAGGTAACGTACACGAGTGCACTGTGACCTTTGCTCCGGTGTGCATTGACCCTGATTTCTAAATACCAAGCATGGATTCGGTCCCTTTTGAAGCAGCTGTTTACACACATCAGAGGATCATGTTTAAACATCTGTATTTTCTCTTGACCGCAGTGGGGGAAACAGCAGAGGATTTACGTAGCATATAATCTAAAAACCAAACATATTTCCCTTATTTATTTATTTGTTTGTTTGTTTGTTTGTTTGTTTGTTTATTTATTATCTTCCAAAATATCCCAAATTGTTTTAGACAGTGGCATTTCAAGCAAAATTATAATTCACATTTTTGATGCATTAGTTGAATAATAGTCAAATATAAAAAACAAAAAAACACTTAAATGTGGAATGTAAAAGTGTCAGTGCACTTTATACCACCATTTTTTCCTAATAAGTTAATTTACAGCATGTTTAACTAGCTAATCACATTAGTGTTAATTCTCCTTATCGCACCTACACACAGTTAGCTGTCTGAATTCAGATGATGAGCAACAGAATTTCTTTGCCCCAGTTAAGCCACCAAGAGAAAGCTGCCCTTTTTTGGATTTCATGCCTCGCAACTTTAATTAAAATTTAATCAAACTCTAATTTCACTCTGTTTGGTGCTTATGTTTCTATAAACACACAGATCAGGGATTTAACAACGACCAGCAGTAAAATCCAATCATTGAATCATACAGCAGTTAATAAATACACATATACATCTATAAGAAATAAAATGTTTTTGCGTGTCTGAGACTGTCACAAAAATGTAGCATAATAAGAGGAAAAACTTCTTCCACCCTTCAAGCTCCTCTACAGAACCCAGCAGAGTGACAGTTTCCTTTCAGAGACACTTCTAACTGTCCAAACTATATCTCTTGATGAATTGTTTTTCTTCTGCATGCTGTTAAAAGCCCATCACAGATGGTCAATAATTGATGGATCGTTTGTGTGCAGAACACAGTGAGCTGCAGCAGAAGCTGGAGAAGAAGGAGCGAGAGTGTGAGGTGAAAGCGCAGGAGAAAGAGGAGATGATGCAGACGCTCAGTAAGATGAAGGAGAAACTGGAGAAGGAGAACAACGAACACAAACTCACCAAACAGCAAGTGGCTTCACTCATGGCTCAGCTTAACGAGCTCAGTACTGTACGCACCACATACACACACTATACATACACACGATATATATATATAGTATACGTATTAAAACACAGAGTAAATGTGCTTGCTCAATGTGTTCCGCTCCTCTAGAGGGCAGCTGTTCCTGGAGCACCTTCTCACGTTCCTGAAGCTCCTGGTGCGCCCTCTGCTTCTTTACCTTCAGTAGGGGGTCTTGCTCCTCCTCCTCCACCTCCTCCTCCTGCTCCAGGTGGGATTCCTCCTCCTCCTCCTCCTCCAGGAGCTCCTCCACCTCCTCCCGGACTTCTGTTCGGTTCTCCTGGATCAGCGCAGAAGAAGAAGGACATTCCTCAACCTTCAAATCCACTTAAATCTTTCAACTGGGCCAAACTTAATGAGGTGAGTCAAAAGACGTACACTGACTCTGATATCGACACTGACTCTGATATCGACACTGACTCTGACTCTGATATCGACACTGACTCTGATATCGACACTGACACTGATATCATCATTGACACTGACTCTGATATCGTCACTGACACTGACTCTGATATTGACACTGACACTGACTGTGATATAGACACTGACTCTGATATTGACACTGACACTGACTCTGATATTGACACTGATTCTGATATCGACACTGACACTGACTCTGATATCGACACTGACTCTGATATCGACACTGACACTGACTCTGATATCAACACTGACACTGACTCTGATATCGACACTGACTCTGATATCAACACTGACACTGATATCGACACTGACACTGACTCTGATATCGACACTGACTCTGATATCGACACTGACACTGATATCGTCATTGACACTGACTCTGATATCGACACTGACACTGACTCTGATATAGACACTGACACTGACTCTGATATAGACACTGATTCTGATATCGACACTGACTCTGATATTGACACTGATTCTGATATCGACACTGACAGTGACTCTGATATCGACACTGACTCTGATATAGACAATGACACTGATTCTGATATTGACACTGACTCTGATATCGACACTGACTCTGATATCGACACTGACACTTTTACAGTTTCCAACTAAATTCTTTAGTTCCTTTTTTCCTTTCCTTTTTGTTTGCAGGTTCCTATTGCCTTTAAGCTTTAAGGCATTTGCAGGAAGCCTCTTTGCCTTTATAGATTCCCCTTTATCCATTTTAATTTTAAAACTTAATTAACTTTGGTAGAAAAAATCTCTTTGGTCAATTTAAACCAGATTTCAGGGTCCACATATTTGATCAATTCCAACCTCACAGCAATCCTGAAATGAAGGAATGTGAAATATGTGCTTTAGATGTATTTGACGTTGGGAGAAATTAAAAATAAATTCATTATTAAATCAGTGTATTAATAATAATAATAATAATAATGTTTACTTTCAGTGGAACCTTTCCAGAACTCAGTGCTCACAAGACGTGTTGTTGTGTTTGTGACCTGTAGAACAAGTTAGAAGGAACCTTGTGGATGGAGCTGGATGATATCAGAGTTTTTAAAGTTCTGGACCTGGAGGACATCGAGAAGACGTTTTCAGCCTACCAGAGACAGCAGGTACGTCTGAAGTGACGGGGCTCATTCTCTGCTCGTCATCTTTCAAAAGTTGAAACAGTTTTACAGCCCTGAAAACACCATCATGATGAGTGAATGTGCTGACCGCTTCAACATTTCTGTTAGCAATTATCCACTTTATTTGCCATGCAAACATCAGACGTTTGTGATACAAATAAAGTGGTAAAGTAAAAAACTCGACTCGGTGTGCTTGGAGAAACACACGTTATTCCAGTCTGTTACACAGATGCCTGTGTGTGTGTGTGTGTGTGTGTGTGTGTGTGTGTGTGTGTGTGTGTGTGTGTGTGTGTGTGTGTGTGATAGAGTGTATGGCCTCAGGTTTATGTTGAGGTAATACAAGACAGCTGGTGTGTTTATTTATTACACACACACGCACACACACACACACACACACACACACACAAAAGGGAAAAACATATGAAATATTAATATTATTTAAACATTGAAACATATTAATTATACATTTTATAAATATATTGTCTTTGAGTTTGTGTTCAACTTGTTCTAATTTGGAGTTTTTTTTATATTGATTTTATCCCAAATTTTGGATCAGTATAAGCACTATATTAGTATTTTAGACAGTATAATATCTCGTTGTTAGGACACGTGGTGTGGGAGAGAAGCTGGATGCACTTGCAGGGGAAAGTGGTCAGTTTATTAGGAACAGTTAAAAATTAAGTGAACACAAAAAACTTCATCCAACATAAATCCATAAACAGGAAGGTCACAGTAATCCAGAATAATATTATACTTGGCCGTAGAGGCAGTAATCCAAGAAAGGGTACAATAATCCAAATAAGAAACACAGTAATCCATGACGGGTAGTAAATCCAGAAAACACAGGGAAATATATGCTAGGCTAGGAGGTGGTCTGGAAACCACGAATTATGAGCTACGGAAATAAACGCGCATCGCTAGGAGGTGGTCTGGAAACCACGAATTACGAGCTACGGAAATAAACGCGCAACGCTAGGAGGTGGTCTGGAAACCACGGAAAAAGGGCTAAGGGAAAAACGCGCAAGGTTAAACACATCTAAGCTAAACTAAACTAATACTCCGCCCCGAAGCGGAAACGGAGCGGCGTATTTAAACACCAAGAAATCACACATCCAAATCAATTACACCTGACATCAATAAACATGAACCAAAGAGAAATGAGGAGGCGGAGACATGACACGAACGAAAACATAAGCACATGGGGAAACACAGGAGGCGGAGACATGACGTGAATATGACAACATGAGAACACATGGCAGAGGTAAACAAAACGTGAGTTCATGCATAAAACGTCCATCGGAGAGTTTTTGAATAGCGCTGGAATGTATGCCACTCGCTACTCCTTGCAGCGTAGCGAGAGCTGGAGGAGAGGAAACCTAACAGAGACCCCCCCCCCCAAGGCGCGGCTCCCGAAGCGCCGCAAGTTCCATCCACTTTGGTGGACCTGGGCCCCTGGGCAGGATCCTAACCTCTGCCCTCCAGGACCTGAGGCTGGTTATGTCCAGTGTCCCGTAACCAGAGCAGAGCGTGTCGGGTTTTCCTTTGAAACTTGGACGAGAACTTGGACGAGTGCTTGAACCGATGCCTGGTCTGGATCTCGGAGCTGCGCGTGACCTGGTGCTTGACCTGGTGCTTGACCTGGTGCTTGACCCGGTGCTTGACCTGGTGCTTGACCCAGTGCTTGACCCGGAGCTTGACCTGAAGCTTGACCTGAAGCTTGACCTGTAACCAGGATCGGAGTCAGCTCTGGAACCAGGATCGGAGTCAGCTCTGGCACCTGGATCAGAGACAGCTTTGGCACCTGGATCAGAGACAGACTTGGAAACAGACTCGGAGACAGACTTGGAAACAGACTCGGAGACAGACTTGGAAATAGACTCGGAGACGGGCTTGGAAACAGACTCGGAGAAGGGCTTGGAAACAGACTCGGAGAAGGGCTTGGAAACAGACTCGGAGAAGGGCTTGGAAACAGACTCGGAGAAGGGATTGGAAACAGACTTTGAGAAGGGCTTGGAAACAGACTTCGAGAAGGGCTTGGAAACAGACTTCGAGAAGGGCTTGGAAACAGACTTCGAGAAGGGCTTGGAAACAGATTTCGAGAAGGGCTTGGAAACAGACTTCGAGAAGGGCTTGGAAACAGACTTCGAGAAGGGCTTGGAAACAGACTTCGAGAAGGGCTTGGAAACAGACTTCGAGAAGGGCTTGGAAACAGATTTCGAGAAGGGCTTGGAAACAGACTTCGAGAAAGACTTGGAAACAGACTTCGAGAAGGGCTTGGAAACAGACTTTGAGAAAGGACAGAGAACTAGGTTAGACCCAAAACCATAGACAAAATCAAAAACTTGGTTGGAAACAGCATTGGAAATTAAATTGGAGACAGGGCTGGAGACAGGGATGGAGACAGAGGAGTGAGCTGGGTTGGAAACGGAGCTGGAACCGCAGCTGGGAGTTAAATCAGCCTCTGAACTGAGAAGGAGAGCAAAAACATATCCAGAAACTAAACCAATGTAGCTAGCAACTAAATCAGGAACTGGACTAGGAAGTGGACTAGGAACAGGGTCGGAACCTGGACTTGGACATGGAACTGAACTAGGAACTGGGCTAGGAACAGGGTCGGAACCTGGACTTGGACATGAAACTGAACTAGGAATTGGACTAGGAACAGGGTCGGAATCTGGACTTGGACATGGAACTGAACTAGGAACTGGACTAGGAACAGGGTCGGAACCTGGACTTGGACATGGAACTGACCTAGGAACTGGACTAGAAACTGGACTGGAACTGGGAACGGGAGCAGGACTGGGAACAGGATTGTGAGCAGGACTGGGAACTGGATCAGAAATTGGCCTTGGAATAGGGCAAAAATCTGGACATGGACATGGACTAGAATTAGGGCAGGAACCTGGACATGGACTAGGACATGGACTAGGACTCAGACAGGAACCTGAACATGGACTGGGACATGGACTAGGACTCGGACAGGAACCTGAACATGGACTCAATTTTGCGCTAAAACATGGGCTAGGACCTGGAACAGAGGTCATCCCTTGGACCTCGGACATGGACTGAGCTTGAGAAGAGGCCATCCTGTGGGCCTCTGACATGGACTGGGCTTGAGAAGAGGCCATCCCGTGGGCCTCTGACATGGACAGGCCAGGAGTGGAGGTTTCTTCTCGAACCTCTGACGAGAACATGGCTTTGGCGGAGGTCTCCTCGTGGACCTCCAGTATAAGCAGTCCAGGAGAGGAGGTTTCCTCTTGAATCTCTGGCTGCAGCTCAGGGCTGGAGGTTGCCCTGTTAACCTCCAGAGGCAGCTCCGCTGTGGAGACCTTCTGCTGGGCCTCCAGCTGGAGCTCGGGGCTGGAGGTTGCCATGTTAACCTCCAGTGGTAGCTCCATGGAGGAGACTTCCTGCTGGGTCTCCGGCTGGAGCTCGGGGCTGGAGGTTGCCATGTTAACCTCCAGGTGCAGCTCCCTTGAGGAGACCTCCTGCTGGGCCTCCCGCTGGAGCTCGGGACTGGAGGTCGCCACGTTAACCTCCTTGAGCAACTCCGCTGTGGAGACCTCCTGCTGGGCCTCCAGCTGGAGCTCGGGACTGGAGGTCGCCATGTTAACCTCCTGTGGTAGCTCCGTGGAGGAGACTTCCTGCTGGGTCTCCGGCTGGAGCTCTGAGGGTGCCCTCCTGTGGAGCCGCTTATGCACCCGCCAGCTGCCCTTGAAACAGCCTTGGGAGCAGAAGTAGCTGCTCCTGACTCCCTGGTTCCTGCAGGTGGGACACTGCAGGATGGCTGGTCGGGTGCATCCCTCGGTGGCACACTCCTGGGTTAGGGGATGAGAGGTGTAGGCCGCCACATTAGCCCGCTTACTCTCATAGTACTCCAGGAACGTTTGACTAGGTCGGTCGCCCAGACGATCCTTCCCCAAAAAGGTCCTGAGGTCGGGTTGGAAGTCTGGACCAGTAGATCCACAAAGCCCGAAACCGTCTGGAGCTTTGCGGATCTACTGGCAAGGTGAAGCTCCGCCCGTTGGCGAGCAGAGCCGACCAGACGAGAGAGGAGGAACCCCAACCACTCCTCTTCGTCGGGTTTGGGGTCCTCCAAACTCAAAAAATAAATCTGAGCCTGCAAAAAAAAACATTGAGGCCAAGTGGCAAAGCCATCACACTCATCAGGAGGATAAATGAAAGTCCACTGAGGAAAAAACATAGAATTAATTGCAGGCATTTTAATTGTGGCGTGGCAGGGCGTGGCGTGGCGTCGCTTTCCCCGCTGCATCCATTTTTTGGCGGAGTATTCTGTTAGATTTGTTAGCACTTGCAGGGGAAAGTGGTCAGTTTATTAGGAACAGTTAAAAATTAAGTGAACACAAAAAACTTCATCCAACATAAATCCATAAACAGGAAGGTCACAGTAATCCAAAATAATATTATACTTGGCCGTAGAGGCAGTAATCCAAGAAAGGGTACAGTAATCCAAATAAGAAACACAGTAATCCACGACGGGTAGTAAATCCAGAAAACACAGGGAAATATACGCTAGGCTAGGAGATGGTCTGGAAACCACGAATTACGAGCTACGGAAATAAACGCGCAACGCTAGGAGGTGGTCTGGAAACCACGGAAAAAGAGCTAAGGGAAAAACGCGCAAGGTTAAACACATCTACGCTAAACTAAACTAATACTCCGCCCCGAAGCATCGGAGAGTTTTTGAATAGCGCTGGAATGTGCGCAGTGGAATGCGGAAGTATGCCACTCGCTACTCCTTGCAGCGTAGCGAGAGCTGGAGGAGATGAAACCTAACACTCGTATTCTAATTATAAATATTAAATATGCTGTACTTTACTCAGTGATAAGTTTCTGTTTTTTGTCTTTTGGAACTTTGTGATTCTTTTTTTTTCCAGCAGGTAATGACAAAATTTTAAATCTGAAATATTATTAAAGATATACTGTACGTTTAAGTATACTGTGAGAGATTTACTATTTCAGTTTGGATTTTAAACAATATGGACCCACAAGAATCTAAAATCACTTTTTGCGGTTGCACAGCATCATGTAGTTCAGACTTTAGTATTCACATTTTTCCTGTAAACATTTTTGAGAATGTGTGTTGATTTTTCTGTCAGCCTTTCTTTAATCCTTTTTATCTCTTTTTATTATATATGGAATTAAATTTGTGCCAAAAGTATTGAACGTAACTTTTTAAGAAACGAACACAAATTTACAAGGAGAAAGAAGCAAAACACTCTGAAACTGAACACAGTGAACTCAGTGGCAAAAATGTAACTTTTAAACATTTTCTAAGATTCCTTTTCGCTAATCATGGTTTATGAATGCGCTACCAGAGTTTTTGTTTACGCTTTCAAAGTTTTTGTTTATGTTTTGCAAGTTTATGTTCGCCATTCTGGTGCAAACCTCTCGTGTGGGCGGGGCTTAACAGTGATTTACTCTCATTGGCTAGTGAGATTCAGATCAACAGCTCCCTGACCTGGAAGTAGAGACATCAGTGGTATGAATTTTGGAGAGCATTCTGGATGTGGTTCTCTGTATAGTTATAGTTTTTGTGCTTTGTAGTGGAAATTACTTACTTACTTAGTCAGTATACTAGTTCGTAATTCATATTTGAGGTTTGGGTAGTCTCATATGATTATTGTTTCAAGATGAGCTCTCAGGAGCGGCATGGAGCGGTGTCGTCGTCGTCATCATGATCCTCTTCCTCAGCTGGACACTCGAGCTGTCGATCCAAATCTAGGGCAGTGGTAGTGGTAGGTTTGTGCCACAATGGCGAACGTAAACTTGTGGAGTGTAAACAAAAACTCTGGCAGTGCATTCATAAACCAACATTAGCGAAAACGAAGAATGATGTTTATTTGAAAACTGTGTAAAATTTTTGCCACCGAGTTCACTGTTTTCAATTTCAGAGCGTTTTTCTTCTTCCTCATTGTATATTTGTTTGTTTCTTGAAAAGTTACATTCAATACTTTTGGCACAAATTTAATTCCAGAATTATTGAGGCCACCGAAAAATTTTGGGCAAAAACCAAAAGTACAGTTTTGACCATTTTTTCGGGTAAAAAATGTTCTGTGGTCTTCTTAATAAATATAGTTAACTATTATATAGTTGTGTTAACTATATACGTGTCTAATGTTAGCTAAGTGGAGCACTATTAAACAGAAAACATTCTCTATTCACCATGACAGAAATCTTTCAAGATAAACATTACTAGTGTGAGATGGGGGAAAGGGGGCGGGGCTTCCAGAGAGTGTCAGTTAATATCGGAGACTTTGAAAAATCTGCGCAAATGTTGATTGGCTCATCTGCTGTTTTTATTATGAAAAAAGGAGACTGCTGTTTTTGGCATATTCTTGAGTATGTTCCAGCAAATGTGTGAAGGTTGGAAGATCTGATACTGTCATTTTTTTTTTTTTTTTTGGTATTTTCTGTCTCACTTCTCACCCACCTGCAATTCCCACAGTTTGAAGACCTCTGGTGTAGACAGATGCTTTGAGATGAGGTGTTAAATACAGACAAAAAAAATCCCTGTAGTCTATAGCAACCCCAATAAAAGTGTGTGTATGCAGCACTGATGGAAAACGGACTCTGATATCTACACTGACTCTGACTCTTATGGAATAATTGTGCTTCAGTAGTGTTTTGGTGCCACAGTTAGTTCGTTTGGAAAATCTATGACATTATACAGCTAACGAATTTACTTTAACTGCAACCCCGTCTGTCTGCAGAAAGAGTCTGGCGATGACGCAGCCGCAAAGAAAGTGAAGGAGCTGTCGGTTATCGACAGTCGCCGAGCACAAAACTGCAACATCCTCCTGTCACGGTGAGTCTGGAGCTCAGCACATTATTGTACATACACTATCCATATTTCAGGGTTTTATATTCTGGTTTCACAAACTGTAATAAAGTCTCATGTGCATTATTAAAGAAAACACAGTGAATATAAAAGGAAGTTATATTTTTAATCAAGATAATGAAGATATGTTAAAAACATATATAATAAATTATATACAGTGTATAATCATACATAATAATGACATTAATCGCTATAGTAGTTAGTGTTTATAGTAATTATTTAATTATTATATTAATAATGTTTTAATATGTTTAATATTTGTAATATTATAGTAGTTTATTGAATATTATATTATATTTTATATCATTATTAATTGGTTTTAAAGGCTCTCAACAGCTTAACAGCTTTGCTTTGATTTAATAGTGAAAGTTAATACTCTATTATATAAAGTTATTATTAAGTTAAAAAGTTATTTTTTATAAGTCAATAATTATTACATTGATATTTTAATGTTTTAAAATGTATTTAAAATGTATAGTATTTTATACATATATCTCAAAGCTCAAAAAGTTTATTTTTAGTTTACATTTAGTTTATATACAGTAAGTGCTTATGTATTTGATTGAAGTAAAGAGTGGGATAAAAAAAAAAAGAAGAGGAAAAAAAAGAAAGAACCAATCTCATAAAGTTTAGAAAGAAAGAGTATGTTAATTTTTCTCCTTTTATTAAACATTTAAAATGAGTCACTTGTAGCTTGAACAGAATGAGAGGCATAAAAATGACCTATTAACGCTCAGTGATATTTTATTAACATTTTTACGGCAGGTTAAAGTTGTCCAACGATGAGATTAAGAAGGCCATAATGACCATGGATGAGCAGGAGGACCTTCCCAAAGACATGCTGGAACAGGTGATTAACATGAACTGATACTGATATACTGTTTGAAGTGGCATTTATACATATATCTGAGCATAAAATGAGCACAAACTTTAGAAAAGATGTTATTATTTATCAGCTTTGGTGTTTATTTCTGTGATTATAAAAGTCTGTGAATGATTGTGAATAATGAATAATGACAATAAGACAAGAGCAAAACATGTTTAAAAGCAAAACTGTTCGCCATGTAGCGTGTGATTACTCATACCGTGTCATTACAGATCATATAAAAGCAGTGAGGATTTATTAGGCTTCTGACCTCAGAGCTGCTTTAATCTGAACTCTGATTAAAGAATAAAAGAATAGCAGGAGTTTAAAGACTCGCATCTACACATCTTGATCAGATTGAGTGAGTTTTCTCTTTAAAGGAGAAAGGCACCTCTCTCTTGTAACTCTTAACCATCTCTAATGTTGAGAGACAAGGCAGCGTGCTTTAGGGGTGTGATGATACATCAATATGATATGGATGGTCAGGAAATAATGTTATACTGGTAATCATATATTAGTATGCAGTACAATGTCACAAAAACACTAATTTTTAAGCACTTATTAGCATGTGCCTTAACATAATTACATCAGTTAACATTTCTGTGGGAGTTGGCCCAAGAGGCGAAGCAACCACTGGTGAAGAGAAGTGGACGGGGCCAGACACATAATGACATTGAGCTGACTTCAAGCAAATGAGAAGTGATGTATCGAATGAATATTTACTATGTACTAGTGAATTAAATTTTATTCAGTTTAATTTGTGTGTGTGTGTGTGTGTGTGTGTGTGTGTGTGTGTGTGTGTGTGTGTGTGTGTGTGTGTGGTTGCTCAGTTGCTGAAGTTCATCCCAGAAAAGAGTGACATTGACCTACTGGAGGAGCATAAACACGAGCTGGACAGGATGGCCAAAGCCGACCGATTCCTTTATGACATGAGCAGGTACTGTTACAGAGTGCTGACACTGGAGACTCCTTCCATAAATGTTCATTAAACATCTCCTTACTGAAAACCTCACCATATCGATGATTGCACACTTTTTTTTGAAAATCCATTTATGTGGAGTGTCCACTGTACACCTCCCTGTGAATGAGCTATGAGATAGTAGCTCATTCACATATGAGATAACGTATTAATATAAAAGAGCGCATTAATATAAAGCTGTGATGTGCATCTGCACCTTCTGACTCATCAGAATCCCAAATTCAGCTTTGTTCTTGCATAATTCTGGTATAAATCTATTAGTAAAAAGACTAATTTCATACTAACAGTTCTGCTTTTTAAAATCGAGTCTTAAGACTTGAAAAATGTTTATGATTGTGTTAAGCGAGCTTCTATTTCTCATGTGAGATATTGACCTATACAATATTCAATATGTATTTGTGTTCATTTATTAAACACATTTCTGTCCTAACCCACAGGATAAATCATTATCAGCAAAGACTGCAGTCGCTCTACTTTAAAAAGAAGTTTGCTGAAAGAGTCGCAGACATCAAGCCAAAAATCGAAGGTGTGTTTGAGTACTGGGGCTAACAGCAGAATTACAGCTAATTAATATTTACTAACAGCTTTTAATTATTCATTATTATAATTATGATTATTTATAGTTACTAAATAGTTACTCAATTTATCCATAACCTCAGTGTTATATATAGGTGAGATAAGGGTTAAATAATGATCAAAATATTGTGTAAAGACTATAATCTAGATTCTTTGTCTTAATAATAATAATAATAATAATAATAATAATAATAATAATAAACATAAAATAATCACATAAAAGGATAAATTAATATATAGAATATATAGTAATAATATTACTACTAATAAAAACTATAATAAAATATAATACTACATGAATAATAGTCATCTTCATAATCTTAATATAGTTATATACACTATGCTGTAATATTTCATATATATTTAAATTATACATTACATAATAACTTTCTTAAAATACTGAAACCAGCAAGCGCTGTAGTAATACTTATTAAAACAGTCAAATCTGACTGAAGAGAGTTGTGTTTTTGTGTTTCAGCTCTCAGTCAGGCGTCTACAGAGGTGCTGCAGAGCCGAAACCTGCGCCAGCTCCTGGAGGTCGTCCTCGCACTCGGGAACTACATGAACAAAGGTCAAAGGGGAAACGCGTATGGCTTCAGAGTGTCCTCGCTCAACAAGATCGCTGACACCAGGTCCAGCATTGACAAGTGAGGAGCGCAGCACACAATAATGTTCCTCCCAGATCATCACTGTTCAGCTCTGATCTCTGTGTGTGTGTGTGTGTTTGCGTGTGCGTGTGCGTGTGTGTGTGTTTGTAGGAACATCACTCTACTGCATTACCTGATCATGCTCCTGGAGCAGAAATATCCCAAGGTGGCACTGTTTCATGAGGACCTGCAGAATGTCCCAGAGGCTGCTAAAGTCAAGTAGGTGCTTCCACAACACACACACACACACACACACACACACACACACACACACACACACACACACACACACATACATGTACACACACACTTTTGATGTGTGCTATATTTCACTCCTTTAGCATGACAGAACTGGAGAAAGACATCAACAGCCTGCGCAGCGGCCTGAAGAGCGTGGAGGCGGTGAGTAACACTCAGGGAGAGATTTGTAAAAATGTTTTCATTAAATTAATTAAATCAATAATTTTGTTAAATACCCTGCATTTTTATGTGCAAAACTGGTGTACAAGCTTAACTGTGGAATTTATACATCGCGGAAACACGCAATGTAATCACTTAATTCAACAAAAACATTCACCAAGTGACAAAAATTATATAAATATGTGTGTGTGTGTGTGTGTGTGTGTGTGTGTGTGTGTGTGTGTGTGTGTGTGTGTGTGTGTGTGTGTGTGTGTGTGTGCAGGAGCTGGAGTACCAGAAGAGTCGCCCCCCAGACTCAGGTGATAAGTTCGTGTCTGTGGTCAGTCAGTTCATCACCGTGGCAGGATTCAGCTTCTCTGAGGTGGAAGATTCACTACAGGACACCAAGGAGATGGTAAAACTCACTAATGAGCTGATGGAGTGATGGAGAGAAGGGTGGAGGGGTCATTATAAGTGTGTGAGTGGATAGCAGACGGATTAATAGTTGTTGAATGATGTATAAATGGATGATGCAAGAATGGACAGATGATAGATAGACGGTTAGATGACTGACAAGATGGATGGATGGATGAATGATAGATTGTTAGACTGACAGGATGATGGATGGATGGATGCTAGATTGTTAGACTGTTAGATTGATAGGATGATGGATGGATGGATGGATGGAAGGATGAATGAATGCTAGATTGTTAGACTGACAGGATGATGGATGGATGGATGGATGGATGAATGAATGAATGCTAGATTATTAGACTGACAGGATGATGGATGGATGGATGAATGCTAGATTATTAGACTGACAGGATGATGGATGGATGGATGGATGGATGAATGCTAGATTGTTAGATTGACAGGATGATGGATGGATGGATGAATGCTAGATTATTAGACTGACAGGATGATGGATGGATGGATGGATGGATGGATGAATGCTAGATTGTTAGATTGACAGGATGATGGATGGATGGATGAATGCTAGATTATTAGACTGACAGGATGATGGATGGATGGATGGATGAATGAATGCTAGATTGTTAGATTGACAGGATGATGGATGGATGGATGGATGAATGAATGCTAGATTGTTAGACTGACAGGATGATGGATGGATGGATGGATGAATGAATGCTAGATTGTTAGACTGACAGGATGATGGATGGATGAATGAATGCTAGATTATTAGACTGACAGGATGATGGATGGATGAATGAATGCTAGATTATTAGACTGACAGGATGATGGATGGATGGATGGATGGATGGATGGATGAATGCTAGATTGTTAGATTGACAGGATGATGGATGGATGGATGAATGCTAGATTATTAGACTGACAGGATGATGGATGGATGGATGGATGAATGAATGCTAGATTGTTAGATTGACAGGATGATGGATGGATGGATGGATGAATGAATGCTAGATTGTTAGACTGACAGGATGATGGATGGATGAATGAATGCTAGATTATTAGACTGTTAGATTGACAGGATGATGGATGGATGGATGGATATATGGATGAATGCTAGATTGTTAGACTGTTAGATTGACAGGATAATGGATGGATGGATGGATGGATCACAGATTGTTAGACTGACAGGATGAAGGCTGAATGGATGGATGGGTGAAAGAAAGACTGTTAGATTGTTAGACTGACTGATGAATTGATGCAAGGACGGATGGAAGTATCGATGGATAGATAGAAAGATGGATAAATGGTTAGATGGATGATAAATACGTGAGAATGCAAGGGTTCTAGATTTGACCTTTTTCCCCGAGAGTGTGTAGATCGCTGTGTAACAGTAAAGTGTTCTGTGATGTGTGTGTGTATGTATGAATTCTCCGTCTGTCTCTCATTAGTCACAAACTGAGGATTTGAAGACGTTCCGTGTAATTGTGTGTGACGTACGTGTTTTTCTCACGGCTTTCACTTGCGGAACTCGAGACGTTCGTCTGTGACCGCGCTGCTTTCGAGTGGACATTAAAGCGTCTGAAATACAGCCTGTAGGACGTAAATCAGATGTAAATCTGAACTCAGAGCTCACACTCGGCTTTATTGGGTTCCTCCTAGAACTGCTGAAAATACTCAGACTTACATATGACACACACACACTTAACCGGGTCACACACACAGATCCATTTCAAAGCACACTCTTCTCTCTCGGGTTGAGGAGCCACATGGAACAGATTTGTGTGCAGATTTGGATTTATGGTGTTTTTTAGTGGGTGTCAGAGAAAAAAGAGAAAAAGAACTGGTGTGTTTTTTAAATGGAGGTTAAGAGACATTTTACACTCAGGAAAAAAATCTGGAAGATTGTGCTGTTGGTCTTTATTTTATCCATCTACTGTACATCCAGCGTGTTTAGTTCTGACGAGAACGTGTGACAGCCAAAATGAAGCGCTTACATAATTTACTACAAAATACATACAATTTACTTTTGCTTAAAATGTATTTAAAATGTATTCTGAGTGAAAAAAGTGCAAAAATTGGTTGTTGGATGTATGTTACGTGGCAGACTTCGTATTAGCTTTTTTAGCAGATTAGCAGGGAAAGCTAACTGTACTAGCTATGTACTATACACTCACCAGAAGTACCATATATCTACACCTATACATCTATACATCTTCTTCTGACTAGTTAAACACAAATTAAATAATGCACTAATTAGTGGTTGTTTGATTTACATGTTATATGCCAGGTTTTGTATTAGCTATTAGCAGATTAGCAGTATGATGCGAACGTTCGCTAACTGCCAATGAGCTGTACACACTGATACATGCTGATATGGGGAAAATATGTTTTTCTGGAAAAATTCATCCAGAAGTGGCTGGAGAAGATTATGAAGTGAACTCAATATAGAATAGGTTTTTATTTATTATATCATAGTATATAGTCATCTTTATATATTAACTTTTATTTATTTATTTATTTATTTATTTATTTTATAAAGTACTCCATTTAACTTGATGATCCTTGCAAACGTATTTCCCTTTAAACTATCAAGCATCATAGAACACAAGGGGTGGGGCTAATAGCAGAAAACATACAGAACCTATATGACTACTGATATTTCACAAATAATATCTCCTATATTACTACATAGTAAATAATTTAAAGCATCAAGTCTTAGTATGTAAGCTTTGTATTTTGTGATGTATTTGTTCATCTTCTAAACCAAGGATGCCAGAACTTATGGACAACAGAAACGTGGCACTGTAATTATTTAAATAGTAGTCAGGGTTATTAACAAGGGAGCAGTAGGCAATCTGAACCTGGGCTTTGCCCAAAATCTTCACTATTCCCCTCTTCTTCTTCAGTTCCAGAAAGTGGTGAAGGTGTTCGGCGAGGAACCCAGCTCGACACAGCCTGACGATTTCTTCAGGATTTTCGATCAGTTCCTGCAGGCGTTCGCTGAAGCCAAACAGGACAATGAGAACATGCGCAAACGCAAGGAGGAGGAGGAGCGCAGGGCTCGCCTGGAGGCTCAGGTACAACACTATTCAAGTTCAAGTTCTTGACGTTCAAGAACTTGAACTTGAACTTGAACAACACTATCACTACCTAGTAGTCATCTGGTGACTTCTAGTGACTTTTAGAGCGTGCTTTAGATACTTTTCTTGGAATATTGTTAGTTACGCTGTTTCTGTACATACTTTGGCTTGATTTAGAGCTTTTCTCAGAAATCCTGTCAGATTAGCTTAGCCATCTAGCTAACATTAGAGGTGAAGCATTTCTGAAAATGACTTTATAATACTACTCTGTCTCTTGTTCTCTCTCTCTCTGTCTGTCTTTGTTTCTCAGCTGAAGGAGCAGAGGGAAAAGGAGCGGAAAGCTCGTAACGCGAAGGAGAACTGCGAGGTGGACGGCGAGTTTGACGACCTCGTCTCCGCCCTGCGCTCCGGAGAAGTGTTCGACAAAGATCTGAGCAAAATGAAACGCAACCGCAAACGACCAAACACTCAGAGCCTCGAGACGAGCCGAGAGAGACCGATCACCAAACTCAATCTCTGAGGAAAATCAGCGCTAATGCTAAATATTAGAGTAGAATTCATACTAACAAGTCACGGCAGTCGAGAGAGAAAAAAAAAGACTGTATAACTTTGCACTATTGTGGCCTGCTAGCTAATCTGATAATTAGCCATTCGTAGGAAATTAGCCTAAAGAGTACAAAAAAAAAATGCTGTCAGGAGACACATGGATGCTGGATATGTTACGGATATTGTAGATATTCAGCTGGATTTTCAGTGTTAAAACTGATGTATGGTGCAGTGCATTGTGGGTAATAAACATGCCTCATATGTGTAAATGTGCCATACAAACGATACAGAAGCTTTTTGCTAGAACGAACTCAAAATGTTCTAGCATTTTCATACTCTTCTAGTATGTCCCGCTGCTTGGGATAGAAAATGCGATATCGCTGCCATCTGGTGGTGACGTCGGGGTATTGCACCTTCTCATTTCTAACTTCACCGATAATGATTTAGTTTTATTTTTTTATTTTTTACAGGGAAAAAAAAGCACGAACTCAAATCTTATCCGGAAATAAGGACTGACTCGGTTTATCGGTGTATGACAAAATGTTTTATGTCTCATCGTTGGTGTGCGTTCAGTTTGTTAGTGATTTTGAAGACACAAAATGGTGACCCAAACACCCGTTGGTTAAAGCTTCATTAAACATTAGCGAGTGTGTCGGTGTGTTTCCTGCTCTGACAAACCTGATTCATATCAGTCAGCTCATTAACACACACTTCACCGAGATGAAACAGGTGTTTTGAAGTGTTTTCATTTACATCTGAAGGCTTTACTCATTAACGAATATCCCAGCAGCAACAAAAACGTGAAATCCACTTGAAATTTTGTGAAACTTCCCCCCTTTGCCAAATAATTTTGCTCACATCAGTTAAACCTAATAACAGATTTAAAATGTGCTGTTATCTAATAAAGACAGTGTAGAATTGATGTGGTGAAGCTTTCTCAGGCTGGTGAGGGAACAACTGTTATAACTTGTTTCTCAGTTTGAATCAGAGCTATGATGTAGTGAAAGCTTATAGCCACCAGTTTAGCATTGTACACCTGCTCAGTGCATTTTGAGGTTAAGACAAAGTTGTCAGCCAGACTTTTCCTAAAAAGTTTTTTTTTTTTTTTTAAATGCCAAACTCTATAGAGACAATTCATTCACCCTTAATAATTTATGTTTATTTTCTAGCTTGTTTATTTTGTAATAGTTCTACACAATACATTTGTAAAAGTATTAGATTTTTATTAGATTATCAAATACTTGACAAAGCAGTAAAGAAAACGTTTTGCCAAAAAAAAAAAAAAAAAAAAAATCTTCAGAAGTTCTACACACCAAATCTGTAAAATTATTTGAGTTTATAAGGAGGGAAAAGTACAAAATTTAAAGAACGTAATAATAAACGCTGTGTTTCTATGATTAAACTCTGCATTTAAAGCGAAACCATATGGCCTGTATATTGTGTGTATATCACTGTAATCTCTGTGTATTCATATGTGTACAAATGTAAATAATCTCTTATTAATAAGATGCCACTCTGGTTTTGTGTTCGCGATTTTATGATTTAGGATTGTGTTGGTGCTGTTGAATGTTTTTTTTTTTTTTTTTTAACATCTGTATGCGGGTTTTCTCAGTGTCCTCTATATTTAAAAACAATGTGAAATTGATTATAGAAAAAAATAAATGAATAAAACTAATCCATGATGTCATTTGATTTGCGTATTGATGTAAAATCCCAGGAATACCAAAGAGACACTGTTTAGTGTTTAACCCTCGTTTGCTCAGCTTGAATGGGATTTTTGTTTTAAATAAAGTGTCACACAGGCATCAGGCATTTCAGCAGAAATCTTTGGAAAATTACTGAAAATATTATCATTATAATAAAACAAACAATTAGGCCCAAGAAGTAAAAGTAATCCAGGTTTGTAATTCTGGATATAAAAGCACATAACATTTATTTATTTACTTATTTATTTTATTTTATTTAATGTAAAGGACAGGTCCCCGCCCCCCACTGTTTTTGGCTTTAAAGTGTAATCTTTATTTAAAATAAAAGCATAATCTGGACCCACTAACATTACTGCCAACTAAACCCTGTAAAGTAAAATGTTCCCAGATATGATCAGTATGCAGTTACACAAATACCACATAAGTTAATAACACAAATTCCAAATTATTGGTGCTTATTTTCCTCTCTTAAAGGTTTTAGGTAGAACCCTAGAACAAAGTGCATTCCTATCAGAAAGGGTTCCAGGTAGAACCCTTAATTATCTAATCAACACCAAAGAAACCCCTTTTTTTCCCCTGAGTGTGTAGTTTACATTTATGGCATTTGTCCAGAGCGACTTACATTTATTTCATTTATACATCTGAGCAATTGAGGGTTAAGGGCCTTGCTTAAGGGCCCAACAGTGGCGGCTTGGCAGTGCTGGGATTTGAACTCACAGCCTTCCGATCAGTAGTCCAACACCTTAACCACTTAGCTACCCTGCCCAACAGTGGGGGGTGGGGGGCTACAGTGTAGTAAGGGGGTAAGTGTGTGGTGCAAACTTTAAATTATTGCTCATGATTTTCTTCTTTATATCTAGAACCTGTCAGGAGTTTAATAGCTTTTTGGTACTTGATGCACTCTCAGAGAAAAAGGGTTCTTTAAGGGTTCATTGGATAATTAAGTTCTTAGTCTTCTAAAATCATTTGACTTTGAAAACACTTTTCCCCCCCCAGAGGAATAATTGAAGAACCACAAAGTTCTTCTTGTTCAAAGTGTTCTAAGTGTGTACCTATAAACTTTCATTTATAGCTCATAGCTCAAGTAGAAAGCCGAGGACGCAAATTTTAGACACCAAACATATTTTGGCTGATTGAATTTGGATGATTAATAAACACAGTTTGTACTTTGTTGGATCAAAAGTCATCTTTATTGTGTAAACAGTTTCCTTATGATTTTTTTAATAGCAGTGTCCATCTGTTTTAGATCAGTGTGTATGCTTGTGTGCACAAAACCTCTGAAAAATGATTTGTATATTATGTAAAGTGTGTGTGTGTGTGTGTGTGTGTGTGTGTATGCGTGTTGCAAATAAAAAAGATCAAAGAAATGCAGTTAAATATGAATAAGCAAATAATTCAGCTGTTGTTTATACTTTTGTTTCTTAGTGCAATGGGGAAATCTTCGCTTTTTCACATGAGGAAGGGAGACGGGGAGAATCATAACATCATGATGCCTTAACGCCTTAATGCCATAACATTGTAATAATGTAAAACTGTAACACTGTAATAATTTAACACTAAAATGCTGTGACACTAACAGCATAATAGTGTGACATTATAACACTTTAATAGTGTAACACTCTAACAGTGTAACACTGTAAAACAGTTAGAGTGCAACACTGTAATGCCATACCTCTGTAATACCGTAACAGTATAACACTGAAAGAGCATAACATTGTTAAAGAGTAATAGTGAAACACTGTAATGCTGTTACACTGTAACAGCATAATAGTGTAACACTATAACAGCGTAACACTGTAAAACAGTAAGAGTGTAAAACTGTAATGCCATAACACCATAACACTGTAATAGTGTAATACTGAAATAGCATAACATTGTAACACTGTAATAGTGTAACACTATAACACAGTAATAATGCAACACTGTAACACTGTAACACTATAACCCCTGTAACACTCCAACAGTGTAACACTGTTATGGCATAACACTGTAACAGTTTAAATTCCTAAAATGCAAGCTATATGATATAGTCACACTCAATTCTCAGTCTTACACTGAAATTTCTGTCTTATTAGACACAAGCTGAGCAACTGTTTAAATCTTTACAGTAAAACAAAAATAAAATTATGGAGCCCATTTCTAGACATGGACATATTTCAAGCTTGAAACTGTTTTATTCTATTTGCAGATCATTTTACCTATTTCAAGCACTTCTGTCTAAAAAGAAGAAAAAATCTCTACCAACAGAATAAGACACAAATTAAGCAATTTCAATTGTTTTACAATAATCTCATAATTAGATATAATATTAGGACTATAAGATATATTTGGCTATATTCATGATATTTTCACTTCCTAAGACATAATCTGCAGTGTAAAATGTAGTAGGGTTTTGTTGGCCACCGTGCACAGCTAATACAAACACGTGTTTGCTTAATATGACTGGATTCAATTTTAATGAATAATTCATTTCTCTCTACACCTTCAAAGCTGGATAACTCCATTTTTATTCAGCACAGAGACACAGATAGGCCTAATTTGTATAATAGACATGTAAAAAAAAAAAATTGACGGTGGATTTTGAGTAAAGTATTTGAATTAAATCACCAGCTTTTGTTCAGAGAAATTTAACAAGTAAAATATTTTTTTTATTTTAATGGAGTTTGTCACATTCAGTAGCTTTTTTCGGATCGCAGACTTTCATTGCAAATAATTTTGGTGATTTTTTCATGTCTTATCCAACTTTAACAACGAAATTTAGTTTCCTTGTTGTTCGTTTACCGAGGCGAACTGCACATTTCAGGTGTGACTGCAGCTTTAAATGAAGAGAAATGTTTACAAAAAATAAAAAGTAAAAAGTGTTACGACCATCCCACGTCTCCCCCCATATTAAAGCGCTGTAGGCCAGAATGATTCGTCCACAGTGTTGTGATGCGTTTGCACGCACCCTGGTGTCTAGTTTGGCACTTAGTTTGGCACAAATTACATAAACATTGATGCAAAGACATTTATAACACCAATCCAGCTACTTGTGCGTGTTTATAAACCTAGTTACATGAGCTGTTGGGAAAAAATGTAAAATCAGAGACTGGTATTCGCCGTGTCGTGTTTTGTTTCGTGTCCGAGCTCGGTGGCCGTGTCGAGATGTGCGTCTGTGCAGAAAAACACAGCTGGGTTCTTGCACGCCCACATAGCCACTTCTCCACCGTTGGCTGGGCTTGAAGACGACACTCGACTGTTTCCACCAGGACGTGTTCCTGTTATGTAGCGCTCTCGTATCGCGTGCGAGCGTGACGCTGTTTGTCTGCGTGTCCGAGTCTGCGCAGACAGATAAGCAGCTACGTTTCTAGTCCTGTATCCTTCCTCACGGCTACGACCCAGCAGCATGGAGATGTTGGGGTTCCTCATGGCGTAAATGAGCGGGTTGATGGCGCCGTTGGCCCATGCCATACACACGGCCACGGTGTCCATGGACGGATTGAAGGCGTAGTTTCCAATCGCCGTGACGATCCCCATGAGGCAGTATGGACCCCAGCAGAAGATGATGAAGACGATCATGATGAGCACGGTTGTAGCTGTTCTCATCTCGCTATAGAAGCGGAGCAGGTGAGCGTACGTGGTGACGGGTCGCACCCGGATCTCGGAGAGACGCACCGTTTTGCAGATATTGTAGTGGCAGAAGCACATAAGCGCAAACGGAAGGAGGTAGCACACGACGATAAGGGACACGCTGTATACTGTGCCCATGCGGGACGTCCCCGAGTGGAACACGTACATGCAGTGGTAAAATCCGCGCTTGTGAATGATAAGATGTTCCGACGTCCGTACGAGGAGATACCACGGTAAAGAGAAGATCACCGCTGCCAGCCAGACGGCCACCAGCAGCTGGATGGCCTTCTTCCTCCCGATCTTCTCCTGCGGTTGCCTGACAATAGCGTAATACCGGTCGAAGGAGATGAGCGTCATGGTGAGGGTTGAGATGATCCCGAAGCAGGTGTTGAAGAACCCGTTGGCGATGCAGAAGTGCTCGCCGAACATCCAGGTGCCGTCCTTACTGAACAGCATGATGAAGGAGAAAGGGAGGCAGAGTACGGCTGTGAGGAAGTCGGACAGCGAGAGGGACATGATGAATGCGTTGGTGACCGTCCTGAGCTGTCGGTGTTTGATGATCACAATCACCACGGCTGAGTTTCCCAAGCTGGAGAGCAGAAAGATGGCCAGGAGGAGGAGAGCCTGAGCGGCCATGGATATGCCCCGCAGCACTGAGCTTCCCTCCGAGACCTCCAGCGGAGTTGCTCCAGATGTGCTGTTTACAGCTGTGATCTGAGGAGCCAGAGAACTCGCCGTCCCTGTTTCCCAGATCAGAGCTGAAGTCGACATGTTGTCCGCCGCTGTGATCATGTTGCTGCCGCTCACATCCATTGGACACGATCGAGGAGCAGCCACACGGCTGGAGAGGACTCATCCCTTTCACAGTAATGTGCTGAGTCTCAGGCTAAGAAAGGAGACACTGGATTAAAAATAAATAAATGAAAACCATCCACGGGCAACACATCCACCCCTGAGGAACCCCTGATGATGGACGAGGTCTTCTCAAACAGAGCGTCTCCTTCTGCACGCTCATTTTCTTCTTTTTCTTTGCTCTGATGAAGCAGCAGCAGAAGCACAGTCTTATTTGTGCATGTTGAGATGGACATTGTGCAGCCCCCCTCCTCCGACTCTGCTCAGGGTTGCCAGATTGGTGAACTATTTCACAGCCAAACTATTATAATAACCATGCTAATAATTTACTACATTTACTATTGCCATCTAATAACTACAGTACAAAGTTAAATATCACTTTTTATTTGTGGAAATCTCAGTGCTATATATTTAAGTGTTTTTTTAAGTTAAATGTCAAATTTAATATTAAAGGATAAACAAAGCATTTATGGAGAAACACTTTAATGACACAGTCTACTAATATTAAACCATTAACTGCAAATGTATTAAAATGACTGTGAATGTTTATATATTTATATAAATATTTATAATATGTAGCTTATTTATATAAGCTACATATTGTATTCACTCTGTATGTATATAAACTGTATATTTAATTAGTTAAAGGACCAAATAACCATGAATAAACCAGATTTAGACAAATCCATTTCTCTGGTACATTATTCATTTAGGGGTGATGTAATAAAAAAAAAAAAAAAAAAAAAAAAAACACTATCCAGAGTAAAGCTGCAGAATTAATCACATTTTAATTGTAATCATAATATTGTGGGGTTGCTTAATTAATTAAACATAATTGACGCTTATCATCAGATATTTGTTTATAGTTTAATTGTGATTAAATTTACCATTTAAAAATAAATAAATAAATAAATAAATTATATATATATATATAACATTTAATGTCATCCAGGAACAGTGAAAAAATATCTAAATGAAAAGATTTCTGTGTTTAAAAAAGTATTTTATAATATGGGTTTATAATTCATAATGTGGTAAATATAATTAGTTAAAATAAAAGTAGTGCATTGAGATAAAATAAATAAATAATAATAATACATAAATAAAATAATTACTTATGATAAATAATCATGTGAGAACAATTTTGGGCCAAACTAATATTATAACAAAGCGGCCCAATTTTTAAAGGGTGAATTAAAATTATATAAAGTATGAAGTATGTTAAAAGTGATAGATAAGTATAATACAAAATGTGAAAAAAGATATTCATATAAATAAAACAAATAACGAATCAATTAAATAATACATAAATAAAATAAACACTTATGATAAAAAAATATGATTTCAATTTTGAACAACCCAATGTAATGTATAATGTGAAAAAATACAAACAAACAAACAAATAAATAATATTGTTTTCACCCGCATCATAGACGTTGTTTTTGCAGCGCAAAAAAATGACAGGGGAATTAATCGGAACAACATGGCAACCATCTCCTCGTCTTGAAAGCTGTGACGTGAGGTGTTACCATGACAACAGAGGTTTTATTGGCTACGTCCAAGGCAGCGTACTACTCTACTGAAATTATACAGTACTTCTCTGCCTACTATTTAGTGCAGTAGTGTGAGGTTTAATCTTTTTTTTTATTGTTTACAAAACTAAAATACTCACTAAAATAATAAAATACATCTAAACAAAACGCAAGTAAGATCAAGTTAAAGTAAACAAACAAAGAAATGAATGAGCATCAGAAACGTTTTTTGTGCCACTACCACAAGCATGCGCTCACGCATGTGCTGTTACTAAGCAACAAAAGACTACATATCAACGCGGTCGAGAACAGAATAAGAGTCACTTCCGGTTGGGTTAGCTATTATTATTATTATTATTATTATTATTATTATTATTATTATTATTATTATTATTTCTATTATTATTTTATTTTATTTCATAAAAATGATACATCTGTGCGAACTTACTTTGGTCTACTTTTAAAAACATTTCTAAATGTAAAAGACAAATGGTTAAAGACTAAACCATATTTATAACAGAAATTGATCACCAAACACAAATATCAAAGACAAAATAGACCCATTATTAACATACATTTAAAATCTCTATATAAATATATAGTTTAAGTTTTCTTGATTTTGTTATGTATTTTCCCCGTTTTGTTGTCACTTTATTTTTTTCAAGTTAAACATATCTTTTAAGATAGTAGTAATGTGACTGGTTGTGGTAAGTTCTGGAACATTCTGATTCATTACATTTTATATTTAAATTGATCATATCCCCACGTATTAATATTACAGGTATTATTACATTTCTAAATTATATCTGTTAAACACCATGAGATTTTAGTTCAACTTTTATTTTAAAATGTTTTTCCGAAAGCCGGGCAAAGTGTATGCTCGGCTCACTATTAAGAAACGACTCCCAAACGGGTCATTTTATTTTCCACAGACGAAGTTTGCAGTATTTGACCTCTGTGATTATTCTTCATTTGCGTAATTAATTGAACCTTGTTTAACGAAATCTTTACATTTCCACGAAAACGGCTCATAACAGCTAGTTTCAAAAGAGCCGACCGGTGCAAAGAGCCGACTCTTTCGTGAACGACACATCAGAGACACCAGAGACTTTAGTGAATCCTGCAAGTTTGAGCTCGCGGTGTTGCTAAGCTACTTGTTGGCAAATGTAGCTAGCTAAGCAAGCGTTTCAGTAGTCTTCTCTGTAACAGCCGGTGGACCTACATTAATGTAATGGGTATGTATAAACCAAAATAGCAGCCATTCTCTCAAATTACCAGGAAATTAGCTACTGTTTGAAGTGTATTTTTTACCGTTTAGGATAGGTAGCTGGCAACCTAATTAATATTTTCCACATCCGCATTTCGAAAAATCCTCTTTCTGCTCTGGGATTGGTTGTTCGCAGTAAAGGATGCACGAGCAATTCTTTGATTGGGCAATTTGACAGCGTTCCACTATTAGTAGCCAATCCCAGTGCAAGGGCGGGATTTCGCTAACACTGGATACGGGTGGAAAATAAAAAGGAGCTATCTAGCTTGAAATATCTGTCTAAGCTGATAACATAATTTATTACACAGTTTCTCATTTCAGCTACACGACATTAGCATTTATTGCTACAACTCGGTGGGACAAAGTGTCGATTCAGGGTTTTCTTTTTGATATAAAATAAACAGAGGTTCTTTAAAAACCCTGTTGTGCGCCAGGTTAGCTAGCTAGTCAGTTAGTTAGCCATCGTGCTAGCTGACTAGCCTCCCTGATAGATGTGCATGATAATAAATGGTTGTGTTTGAATGCAGCTGTGGCGATGAGCTCCACCTGCCCGGGCCTTTACTGTGGAAAAACCCTCATTAACGGGACAATTGAAGGAGAATGTGGGGTAAGTGATTCATTAATCTATTTTTTTTTTTTTTAAATTATAATTATTGATTAACATGGCACACCTGACAGGAAGAGAGCTCCACAGGTGATTCTGTAAGAAGTTTATTTCTCTGTCCATGTGACATGAAACTGTTATATGACAGTATATCTAGGAAAAAATAAACAGTTGTAGAGATATTCTTGTTTTGAAGTGTAGAGTTTGTCACATCTGAACATTTTCTGATGACTCGTTTTGCACTAGTCTTGCATTCGCTCAATTAAATGCTCCCTAGTATGTATATGTCCCGCCCCCGGGGGGCGTGTCCTGCGCTACAATAGCAGCTGGTTAACAGTAAACATGATTTATTGGTGTGTTTTTGGTCATGCGTCTTCACGTGGCATCTGGTTATCTAGGATCAAATCAAATCGCAGCTCTCAAGACATCTCCTGAGGGCATTAAAGTCAGTATACGCTACTAAAGAACTGTTTAATGATGCACATTTTTACGC
>CM042548.1:13711026-13731026 GCA_023630585.1 Cranoglanis bouderius | reverse complement strand
ATCTATATATGTAGACATTTTCTAGTAGCATGTTTAGGATATATAAATATAAAAATTGGGACCAGCTTTTTGCGTCTGGTTGAGAAATAAATGTCTCAGAATCTTGCATGTAAATGTAACTGCTCAGAGTTTTACTGTTTCTTAAGAAATATAAGGAAAGAAATGTCCAGTTAATGGTGCAATATAAATGGATAAAAAATAATTATACAACACTATTAGTGAGTTTTACACGTCATTAGTAAGATATGACTTTCCGCTTTTCTCATGTTTCATAAATAAATAATCACGATTGTCACAAGGTGGTTTATTCCTTTTACACCACAGCAATTTGCAGACAATTATAAGTTTTATCCATTTATAGTTATATTCCTAGTTATTCTGTGGAACAGTCATGAAACATATTACATTCTGTTACTTATATTGTCTCTCTCAGCTTGTCATGTTACAGAGGGAAAAAACAAGTTTTGAGCGACTCTAAAGTTCATTTTTAGAGCTCTCTCACTGTCAGTGAGGTGAAATGTAAGTGCAATAAAGACATTAACATTCTTATGAAATCTGTTTGATCTCCTTTACAGTGGTTTCTGTTGAGATTTAGTGATTTCTAGCAGCGTGCTCATGGCCTTTAGCTCCGCCTCCAGCCTGCTGTTGATGCTTCCGATGTGCTGCTTCCTCTCCTGGACCTGTAGCATGAATGTCTGTATCGCTTCCAAGAACTTCTGCTCTTTTTCTGCAGATTCCTACAGTATGAGGGATGATTATTATTTCATTTGTGTTTTTTATTTAAATTCTTTTTAATTTTTAAAAAAATTTTTTTTTTTTATAATTCATACACACACGCAACAAATGTATTGTACAAATATATTTATGAAGTACTGCAATTCTTATACCACAGTGGTGTTGAATTCTCAAATCTGATTGATCAGAAGGTGTTGAGTAATTAGTGAACATTTTTATTTAACATTTATGAAAGGAGTCTCCAGTGTCAGCACTTTGTAACTTCAGGAGAGATAAAAAGAGAGGCTGGTGAGGGAACGAACGTTTATAGCCACTTTAATGTAAAGTTACATTAAATAACTATAAACAAAAATGATGTATAATAAATAAAGAAATGTAATTGTCAGCAAGTTGCTGTTGTATAAGAGGAATAAAACACCTCGGGACGTGCTGCTATAGGAAACATACCTCTGTAGCCAGTTTATCTTGGATCCAGGCTTCCACTAAACATCCTGTAGGAATAAAAGGAATTGATTGTTAGCATAAGAAAATGTTATTTGAGGTTTGAGGAGTAATTTTTTGCTGGATTATAAAGACAGCGAGTAAAAATGGACATACTGTATATACGCAGACACAAAAATGGAACAAAACATGTAGACTCACTGTAGATGGACTGAACTTCCTCTTTCATCCAGCCTGTTTCCTGTGTGTGCTTCTCCTTCTCTTTCCTTGCGTTAATGATGTCCTCCTTCATTTGTTCAATACACTAAAACCATAACCGCCATTGTTATTCACTCAGACTTGCTGTAAATGATCCGTCCAGCGTTTAATTTAAAGAGCAGCTAATAATCAACTGACCCACCAGATGTAGGCGACTGTTTTCCATCCTGACTTGCTCCAGCATCAGTCCGTTCTCATAAACGCTCCTCTCTGTGGCGCTGATCTGCTCAGAGTGAGAGTGCAGGAGCTCCATGTGGGTCTCTCGTAAAGACTGCAGCTCCTTCTTCAGGCCTTCCTGCACCAATATTATAGACATCAACGAAGCTAATGTCAATTTGGAAACGCTGTATATTTGCTGTTGCTCTAAACAAATCAAGATTTTTTGTGATGTTTTCTGTAATTTATGTAACATTTATGGAAGGAGTCTCCAGTGTCAGTGCTTTGTAACAGTCAGAGAGGGTCTTTCATGGACATTCCACAACATTAAATGTAACTATACACGGACAAATGATGATATGTTGAGGTGATGTGATTTTAGGCTGGTACAGTAACAGTAACTCTGTTTTACCTTTGTTTTACCTTTCTGTTTTCCCTCTCTGTTTTACCTTTGGCTGTAGCATCACTGCTGTTTGCGCTTTCACCTCCTGTATCGAAAGCTCCAGGTGATATTTTCTGGCCTTCAGCTCTAATAAGTAAGAAGGAAATAAAACATTGAGATTGCAGTAAAGATGATGATCATATTAGGTATTTGTGGAGTTCTGAAATACAGCTGAGTTCCAAAAGTCAGACTATGTTACCAGTTTTTATTTAATTAGCAAATACTAGCAAATACTAATCAATCCGTATGGTATTTCGCTGAGTTTTTTGTGATTGTTGCAGCCAAAAATGCTTGATTTTGCTGTGGCTTTTTTTCAAAATTTGCAATTCAATTTGCTGAGCATTTTTGTGATTTTTTTTGCACAAAACTACTTGAATTGGCGAAATTGCAATCGCGCAAAATAGTTTTGCACAGTCTTTTTGACGTTTGTTGGGATGAGACCTTTTAGCTGTACTCGTTCGACGCACGTGAATCGAGGAGAGCTTTGCGCATTGTGATGACATCACATGATGTGTCTCGGCCCAAATCTGCGGAAAATCTGCTGTAATTTAGAAAAATTGCAAGCTCCTCTGAGTTTCCTTGATATTGCATTAATTTCTGTGACCGCAAAATCCTGGAGGGACTGACTAATACGTTAAGAAATATGCTAATTTCTCAAGAAGCAATGCACACCAAATAAAATGTGCACGAACTGTTTGCTGGTCAGACAAACAGCCGGAAATCAGATATGTCAGACATCTGAGCTGCCTGTTTGTATTCAATTCAAAAACCCTGAAGTTTATTATTTTCCTGTATCCGCACATCCAGCAAATGTTCTACTCCTTTTATACCACAACAATTTGCCAAGAATCAAAGAACAGCACATCATACTTTTCATCAGTTTATAGTTTCATGTAATGACGTGGAACCTCCAAGACTTTACCATGTTACAGCTTTACCTCTGTGTTATATGCTATCTTTTTATTTTTTGTCAAAAAGACTGGTTTTTGAAGTATTTGATATGATTAATATGAGACAATTCTGATATTTGGAGCTGGCTGCATTAAAGTGAAGTGTGTGTGTGTACCAGTTGTTTGTTGTTTGAGGGTTTGATGTTGAGACTGATCGGCGTCAAACTGAGCCTCAACCTTCGACAGCACCGACTCCTGATCCTTCAGCTCCTTTTCTTCATCCAGTCGAACTCGAGCGATTGACTCAGCTTCCACCTTTCAGAAAAACATAAAGCACATGCTTTATTTAGGAGAGAGAGAGAGAGAGAGAGAGAGAGAGAGAGAGAGAGAGAGTGTGTGTGTGTGTGTGTGTGTGTGTGTGTATATATGTGTGTGTGGGTGTGTGTAAGGGGCTTCTGAAGATGCAGTAGGTGAAACAATTGATATTCAATACAGTGCATTTGAATACATTTGCATAAATTTGCATGTTGCACATCTTGAACAATTGTGTGCCGAAGCACAGCGTTTATAATTTGACAGATCATTTATTTCATTCCTCACCATATAAATAAATTTGCCTTTGATTTTTGACGAGCATGCCTTTGATGTATTTTTTGATCTGTAGGAAATTATTGGAACTTCTTAACCCCTGGGTTATTATTCATTTTAAAGCACATTAGTCAGTATAACCAGTAAAACTACGAGGAACATTATAGAACTCTTGGGAGTTTAAAGGGTTAAAATTGAAAGCAATTGGAAGTGATACAAATTTTACATAATAACTGCAATATTTTACAGTACTGTGCAAAAGTCTTAGAGACATCTGAAGAAATCCTGTAACAAGAAGATGCCTTCAGAAATAATGAAATTGACCATTTCTTAGTATCAAAATTAGGGCACCAAAACCTTTGCACATCCCATGAGATGTGTCTTACGTTGAGCTGCTGTATTTCATCATTGTACTTGGTTTCCATCTGTTTAAGCTCCTGTTCCGCTCCGGAGAGCCGGTGTGTTAGCTCCTCAATTAAATAGCTCATGACTTCGTGTTCTTTGAGGTTCTTCTTCTACGAAATACAATAAACATGATTAAAGGAGTACTACACAAATGTTCAATATGATCTCTGTCTATTGTGTCTGGTGTGTATGTGTGTGTGTGTGTGTGAGTGATTACCATGGACAATAATTTCGACACGTTTCCCTGCACTGAGAAAAAGAAACAAATTTTTTTTTACAGTAAGCACAGTTATAATAGAAGTTTAAGGGCAGATGTTGAAAAAGAAGCTTTTATATAAAACATATTTTTTAGAAGGCTATCATGAAATCTTCATCAGCTGTTAATAAATGAAGCTCTAGGTCTGTAAAATTGGTCTTTTCCGAAGTAGGATGGTGGTTCAGAGGGAAGAATTCGTGATGGTACCACAAAACCAGGAAATTGTTATTTGAATCATTTATTGTCAAAATTCAACAACTGCCCTTAGACTTCTATTATAATTGAGTTTTCTGTAAAACATTTTCTGTTCTTTTGTTCTTTTAGTGCAGGGAAAAATGTGCTAAAATTATTACTCATGGTAATCTCACTCACACATGCACGCACTCCAAAAAACAATAACATATTCCTTTGATGCAAGTTTCTAACCTCTTCAGCTAACTCGCTGTATCTTGTCTTGTGTAACGAGATGGCTGAACAGAGTTTCCTCACGCTGTCTCCGTACTGCTCCTTAAGAGTTTCCATCCGTAGACTGAGTTCTTCTCTCTCGACCTCGAATGCTGCCCTGAAAAAAACAACAACATTAATATATTCTGTTTCTGGAGGCTTTCATGTATTAGTGATTAAATTGAGATGAACCTGCTCTTCTTCTCTTTGGCCAGCTGCCCCTCGAGCTCCACCAGGTTCTTCTGAAACATCTTCACACTGACTCTGAGGGAAACAAAACCAAAAATAATGTTTACAATCTCACCACTGACTATCATTACTGCTGTTACACTCATCTTTATTATGTCTCTACTGACCTATCACACACTGTACACACTTTCGACATGGGAAGTCAAACACAATAAGTGCTTATGTTAGGTTGTTGTGAGAATGTTGTTCCTGTTTGACTGGAAACAAGGTTAATGGTTTAGCTAGCTAGTACAGAGCTTTGACCGCTTTTATATAAACTGTGTAAAGGCAGGGTAACTGCAAACGAGACAGAAACATTACAAATATCAACATTTTCCTCAGATGTGCTGGTAAATTACTGAAAAAAGACTCTGTATGACTAAAATTACATTATAATTACACTTAGCATCAACTGCTAACTCCTGAGGGTTCCACCATACTGGAATTGAGACACAAACATCAGGAATAACAACATTTCCCTCAGATATGTTGGAAAATTATTACAAAAAGACTCTGTATAACTAATTAACTGTAATAACACTTAGCACCAACCCAGACATCCCAACTCTCCCGGAAGTTCCTGGAGTCTCCCGTATTTTAACAGCGGCTCCCTGACACCCGCAAATTATATACAATATCCCGGAAATCTATATATTTTTTAGAACGCGCGAGAGAGAGTTCAATGATCAGTAGCCGGTGAAGCCACCTCCCTGAAATGAGTTTTTGCAGGTTGGGATGTCTGCCAACCACTAAACCTACAGAGAAATGTCACCAGGAGTGTGAAGTAATATACAACTTAGCTTGAATATTAGCTGCTTGTGAAACCAGGAAGAGATATGTGCTCACATCTGAGCTAGCCAAGAATCACCGTGTGACACCATACATCAGAGCGTACTGTACATAAAGCTACTGAACCGAGTCGTACTTGTTGGCTTCATGAAGCTGTTTCATCTCTTCCTCCATCTCTTTGATTTCAAGTTTATATTTGGCAATCGAGGCGAAGCGCTCATCCAGCCTCTGCTTCGATTTTTCCAGTCTGAAAGAAAATAAAAGGAAACATTTTCTGGAAAGTCCAAAAACCTGCATCTGTTTCATTCTTTTTCTACCTCTTATTCCTCTTTATCGTTTATGTTACTAAGAAACCACAAAGTGTAAACTCCTCCGTCCCGAAGATGTCGGAAAACTTAATATCACAGCTTTACCTCTGACTGTTACAACGCGCTGACACTGGAGACTCCTTCCATGAATATTAAATAAACATCTCCTTACAGAAAACCTCACCACGTCAATGATTACGTTTTTTAACACGTCCCTGTGAACGAGCTGTTACTATAGAAATTATACCGTATTAGAACGAGCGTATTAATTATAAATATACCTGTGATTTGCAGCTGCATTACTGTCAGAGCTGCTGTTCTAGAAAATTCATCAACACCTTCTGACCAATCACAATCCAGAATCCTACATCGCTGTGGTGTAAAGTTCATTAAATTAAATGAGCAAGTATATGAAGTATGAAACTTGTGAATTGATGTTTACTCTCTGTTCAGGCTGCCGTGATCCGCCAAAGCATCGTCTTCCTTTTTCCTCTGAACTCTGAAGATGGATGAAAGCTTAGAGATGGTCTCGAGACGAATGCTGTTCTCCTTCTTTTCTTCTTCTATCTCTCGTTCCACCTGAACTCAAAACAAACATAAAAAGCAAAAAAAAAACAACCCTTTAACCCAAATTGAGTAATAATAAATATTAAAAATAAAATCGTATTTTCCTGTTCCTCAATATTAAATAGAACAATAAATGGATAAAAAGTACAATATGTTGTTGTTTATTAAATAAATATTGTAACTGTTGGCATAATGCTGTGTTATAAGAGGAATAAAACACTTTGTGATGTCCTGATATTAGAAAATAATCAACTATAACAGCACCACACACATCAACATGACTGAATATCTTAATCATGGCTTTTCAAACGTGTTTCAGCTTCATCTTGGAAACAAATTTGTTAATCCTGTTCTACTTTTAACAGAAATATAAAACTGGCTAATCTCGATCTGAACAGATCATCAGAAGTTTTATCTGAGTCCATTTTGCCACGGTTATCCTTTAACCAGCTCAGACATGACGGCCTCCGGTCGCTTAGAGTGAGCCGTAGAGGATCGGAGTCTGGTCCGATCCTCGTCTCTGCTAAAGGTCATCTCTACACGACACACCTTTGAAGGTGTGTTTTTCAAAAGCTCAGTGTGAAGACTCGGCTCAGCGAGATCTAGCCCAGGCGGCAAATCGATGCTTTAAATCTCACATCTGAGAGATGGGATTTAGTGCTTTGATTCTTTTCTGGGGAAAAAAAGCGATGTTTTAAAAGTTTGCTCAGCACATTTCTTACCATTCCGATGTTCTCCTGAAGCCTGAACATCTGCAGGTTCAGTGCCTCTCTCAGCTCTTGTAGCTCTTTCTCACGGTGCTCTCTGTCGATAACACAAAGTTGGGTCATTAAAAAAAAAAAAAAATTTAAACAGCAAGGAATGAAGGGTGAAGCTACATTAGCTAGCTTACTTCTGCTTAGTGAGCTCGTCTGATTTTTCAATCTTGTCCTTGATCTGTTCTTCATGTTTCTGTTGTGATGTCTTCAGTCTGACCATACTTCTCTCCAACAGTGAGATTTGCTAAAAACACAAGCAAGGTTTTAATTAGAAGACTTTAAACATGATGAATAGCTCCCTAAAGAGGGCACCTACTGAGCTTTTCTTAGCCGGAAGGCGGATCAGATCTTAAAATAAACGTCAACAGGAATGCTATGATATAACAGAGAAGGAACAGAAAGATATTTGGGTTCTCCATATTAAAAGAAATTACAATTTGAGAGGTCCACATGCAGGAAAGATTTAATACCGACATTGTGCACATCAGTATTTAAAACTCAGATGTAACTAAAGACTTTTTCAGTTATACAAGATTCTAACCTTGGATTTAAGAGCATTAAACCTGGATTTTGTGTCTTGTATCTTCATTAAATTGTGCACACGAGTAACTGTCAGTGGACAACAGAAAAATATATAATGCAAAACAATAACAGGGTGTGCTGGATCAAGTGCTATTCTATGCACTAATGAATAATGAGTGTGGAATGAATTTTGTTAAATTAAACCAGTGATTAATGTTAGGACTATTCACGCAGCACTATATTGGCGATATACTAACCTCCTATTAGATTTATTTCAACCCTTGCCATCTTCTCCTTGGCATTATTGTATCAATGATTTTTTTTTTTTCATGTTTAAAGTCATGTGCTTGTTTTTAAATGCGGCGGTTCCTGAGTTCCTGAAAAACTTCCTGTAGTGGAAACCTGCCTACATTGCATATTGTACTGAGATTTAGTAGAACAGGTTTTACATTTGAAAGCCTGTCAACTCTCTCCTCTTTCTTCATGAGTGCAACTAAAGCCACGTCCAGCTCTTTGTGCATCTTAGTGTTTGTCTTCGTCTGCTCCTGAATGGCGTTCCTCGTCTCATCAATCTACAAAACAAAACAAAAAAAAAAACATCATAATGTGCTGTTATGGTAAAATACTGAGTGACGAGGTGGTGTGATGAAGCGGAGTTAATGTTACCACTTCAAAGTTGATTGTTTTCCTGTAAAAGCACGCCCCCAAGTGCTTTATTCCTTTTATACCATGCCTTAATATAAACCTGTGATTTTCAGCTGCACTACTGTCAGAGCTGCTGTTATAGAAAATGAATGAACACCTTCTGACTAATCAGAAGAACCTTTTAGTACCTCTTTCTCGAGCATTTTCTTTGTTTCTTCAAACTGCTTCCTCTCCCTGATCAGGTTGTCCTGCAGATCTTTCCTGGCTAAGTGAACTCGAGTGATCTTCTCCCTCGTAGACTGGATCTCGTTCCTCGTTTCATTCAGTGTAATCTGCGTATCGGCTTTCTCTGACAGCTGGCTGTTGAGCTGCTCAATGAGCTCAGTGTAGCTGGCGTTCAGAAGCTGGTGCTCTGGTCTACGGAGATATTTACTGACATTTATTTGTTTAGCAGACGAATGTTTATCTGAAGCAGACTTAAGTGAAGAATGATTGAAGTACAGAACTGAGCAGGTGATTGTTAAGGATCTTACACAGGGGTCTGACTTTAGCTTTACATCTGACAGTGTTGGGATTTGAACTCACAACCTTCCAGTTACGAACACAAGTACCTGATTGGCTGTACTGCATGTACAGTTTAGAAACACACCTGATGGGACAATTAATACAGATGGACTTGAAGACCCTTCATTTCTGCGAATGTATTTGAAAAGCAAGGCACTTATAATAATCTGGGAAAGTATGCGTTTTTCCCCATTTTTCTCCCTAATTAGGTCACCTGCCAATTCCCACCCACTAAAGAAGCTGGTTCTTCTCTATCATACGACAGTTACTGACTGGAGAGGGTGAACCCTAACACCCTAATATTTTCTTTCCCAGAGACACGTGAATCCTTTATAAAGTTGGATTCTGTAACCATCTGTAAACAACTCTTGCAAAACCTTTTTTAATTTATTTATTTTTTAAAATAAACTGTTAAGCATAAAAAAGTACACCTAAGGAACCCATTTTTGTAAACAATTTACCACCAAAAGAACCCATAAGGAACCCTTTTTTATTAAACTGTTAACCATCCAAAGAACCCCTGAGAAATCAATTTTCTAAGTCTTTAACTACCCGGAGAACCCCCTAGGAACCCATATACTATGTATTAGTACAAGTTCTAAGTAGAAATCCTTTAGAAAGCTAGAACCATCCAAAAAAAAACCCTAAGGAACTCCTTTTTTCTAAACTATTAAACATGAAAAAAAAAAAAAACCTCCCCCCCAAAAGAACCCCTAAGAACCTCTTCTTCTAAGCCGAAACCCACCCAGAAAGGTCATGGTTAAGTGTTATTGTGTTACTGGCAGCCATTTTCCCTCCTCATGTGGACTTTCTTTGCCTTTACTGAATGTATTATATAAAAATATCCTTTAAACTAGTCACAGGTCACATTCACATTGGTGGAGTGTGGCCAATTTTGACAAATGCTACAGTTATAGAAAATTAATCCACACCTATTGACCAATCAGATTTGAGAATTCAGCAGCACTGAGGTGTAGCTGGTAGTAATAATTGTATTCTGTACCAATGTGTCCTTGCTAATAATACTTACAAAAGAAGGACGTTCTGTTCCTCCAGAAGTTTCCGTCTCTTCTCCATCGACTCGATCTCCCGTACGATGTTCGCCATCTCCAGCTGGAGCTGATTTAACTCGGCCGCGTTTGCATCTCTGGCAGCGGCGACGGCGGCTAGAAGTCGACAAACCCGTCTAGTTTTATTTGTTTGTAAAGCACACAGGTGAATTGATACACACAGTATACACAATGTCGTCCACAAGGATAACTATTTGATAGAGATCATGTTCAGATGGTGCACGTTTACCTGATATTTCAGTAACAATATCATCGCTCTGGCTCAGGAGCTGATGGCGCAGTTTTCCCGTTTCTATCGTTTCCACCTCAAGTTCCTCATGCACGGCTTTTCTGGATGCCTCCTAAATGATTAAACTGACATTAAATAAAGCAAGTCAATCAGCTAACACATATTTAGTGCTAAATTGGTAGCCATAAGCTTGCATTACTTGTTATCTATGTTAGCCTGGTGGATCCAGGGGAAAACTAAAGAAGCTAACTTCAGACACCGGATACATCTTTTCTGATTGAGTACATTTGATGTAAATAGGAAATTGTGTACTTTGTAGTAGAACTATCCCTTTAATCATGGCCTATAAGAACACAAAAGTATGCAGTACAGCTTTTTACTTATCAATTTCTTGCCCCCAGTAAAGGGACGCAAACCCATTTAAACCTGCATGCTATTGGATTTTGCTGAATCTTTTCTCCACATTTTACTAATGAAGGTTTTATCAGCAGACATTTGATGACAAAGCAATCACACCGAGAACTAGGTGATGATGTTAATTTATTTACTTAGTTATTTATTTTACCAGTTGTTTAATGGCTTCTGCTATCTCGGTCAGGTGATGGCTGGCTTCTTGACTGAATGACACTCCTTCTGCTCTCAGCTGCTTATCTAACAGGTACAAACAAACACACCATCAGCTCAGATAAGCCCCGAGGAAAAATGAGCTTCGGTAAAGCAAATATAACCAGAATTTTAATGGCGTATGACACCTGATCACGGTGCTGATTGCGTGCACAAGATTAGCATCAGTGAGACAGACACTCATTCAAAAGTGAGACATCTAGCAGATAGTCTGCATCAGGGGTGTGACATAACAGACATTTTGTCAAAAAAAAGTATGCTTGTTGTTTTACATGGCTGAGGGAAATCCTGTGACATTTCTGCATTATATGGATGTATTTTTGTATTGTACTCTCTCAAAACACATTGTCTATTATGTTTTTATCTGTCTTATGTTTAAATTAATAAAGCTAGGAACTTTAACACAAAGAAACGTAAGTTAATATACATACGCACAAGTTCATCTTTCCCACGTTGTGAAGAGATCAGAAATGGAATTCATTTGGATTATATAACACACACCCAGGACATTACGCCTCCATGCCAGCAGAGGTCTCCTGAGGAATTTCCTTCCACACTTGCAACTTCCTGTTAACTTCCTGGTTTAGCATATATAAGTATAGATATAGATATCTGGATGCTGAATTGACTGCATTGGATTTGCATTGATGCCATTTTGGAGAGGTGTTTGGAGCATGGAGAGGTGTTTGGGGCAGCATTCAGTGGACTTTCAAGACCCAGCAACAAGGCATTGCTTCTCACAAGTAGGTGTTTGACTTTAGTAATTTACGTGTTGTTGATCATCAGTGATACATGTACACGCACAGTCTTACAGTTGTCAACAAAGACCCAGTTTCTTATAGGTTTATGGTTATTTCACTCGTAAATGCTCAAAAGACTCTGAGGAACGAAAAAAAACAAACATCATGCTGCATATTTATGTATGGTGCTTTCAGTGTGTAGTCTGTTTGAAATACCTTTTGAATCGCTGCCCTGTCATCTATTTCCATACAGTAAATGAGAAGTCGTACAGTATCAAGTAAACACTGATGTAGATTTGAGTACACATTTGAGTGACCTATTTCAGTGGCCAAAAGAGTTATCTTGCTGGGATTTGAACTCATGACCTTACAGTTCTTCTGGAAGAATCACCATTCCCTGAGCAGGAATCAAACCTGGGCCAAGGCAGTGATCACAACGAATCATTTACTTTTACAGCATTTGGCAGACATTCTTATCCAGTGCAACTTACTGAGCGTTGAGGGCCTTGCTCAAGGGCCCACAGTGGCAGCTTGGCAGTGCTGGGATTTGAACTCACGACCTTCTGATCAGTAATCCAACACCTTAACCACTGAGCTACCACTGCCTAACCTAGCCTCTAGACCATCAGGGAGACTCAGGCAAACATTCTTGTTTGTCTGTGCTCCTGTCTCCAGCTCCACCAGAGTTACACTTGGCCTGTTGGATGTTTTTTTTTTTTTTTTTTTTCTGACTAATCCCTTCTTTACCCGGTCACTGACTGTTGGTGGATGATCTTTTCTAGGCCGAGTCACGGCTGTGTCGTATTCTTTCCATTTTTAATAATTAAAAAATATTTTTAAAAACTTTTTACTGTGACTTCTGATGGCAATTGGTTGCACCAAAACTAATTTAGTTTTTTCACAGTAACAGGGTTGAATACTAATGTAATCCCAACGTTTGTTTAAAAAAAAAAAAAAAAAAAAAAAAAAAATATTTGTAAATAATTTTGCAAACTGTATTAACCCCCCACTTCAATATTACAGGCTATTTTGTGTTGGTGGGGTTTACAGAAAAGTCACGTGAAGTTCATGTGTGAAATTTAAACATGTGGTTTTCATATATTTGCATGTTGTGTTTTATACATTTTTTGCATGTAGTTTGCATTTTCATTTTGTGATTTTTACACCTGATTCGTTTATTTTCATTTTCTTTTTTTCACATGTAGGGCATGTGTATTTCACGTGATTCCACCACACACAATTTATTTATCTATATAAGTTAATTTGTCGTGTGTTTTAATTTTCACAGGTGATTTTGACACACAACAAATTTATTCGTTATTTTTCACATAGTGTGTGATTCCCCCCCCCCCCCCCCCCCCCCACGTGATTACACACATTTTTTTCCACTTGTTAATTTTATACACGTTTATTTGTGTTATATATTAATGGTTTCACCAGTAGCGAATGCAGTTTTAATTTTCACACGTGTTTTTTTTAAAATTATTTTTTTTATGTTCACATTATTTTTCATATTTAGTGCGTGATTTTTACACATGATTATTTTATTTTCACACACGACAGGTGTGATTGATTGATTGATTTTTTTTATTTTTTTTTTATTATCACCGAATAATTCTTTTTCACACATGAGCACACACTGAAAAAAACAATTCGTTGGCTCAACAACCATTACGTATAAATATAAATGGATTAAACTCAAAAACGTTCATTTTTTTAAAAACATGCTTAAGCTTACTTAACATACATTAGTGTTTTCAACACAAAAATGTCAATTACCAGGTGAAATTAAGAGTATGCATAAGGTGAACAAAAAAACGTGAGTCACATCAACTACAATTACAGTTAGGTTAAGGTTAAGTAAACCCAACTTAAAATTCGAAGTATGACTGTGAACCACATGACATGCAAATATCTGGTGAAAGATGTGAAGGAGCCATTTTCTGAAGCACAACTTGGTGAAGACGGTGAAAACTTTATAAGGTAATCTTTAAATAAATGAAGTAAAATATTAGAGTTTTACTTTTTAACATCCATTAACACTCATTTATTGCTTTAGTGCTCAAGGAGGTACTTTTTAAACAGAATGTTTTAATTGCTACGAGTGTTAGTACTTCGTAAAAAAAAAAAAAAAAAAAGTTTGCAAGCATCAAGTTTGTGCGAGTGTTTGTAGCATTGCAATCAGTAGCATGTAGCTTTGCAATCTGTAGCATGTAGCTTTGCAATCTGTCAAACAAAATGCTTCATTTTTGTACTAACTGTCTGAAAACCTTTTGTAAACTTTTGTTGAATGAAGTGATATTTTTTTTCTTATTGAGCTGTACTCAATTCATTATTCATGTTTTTTTTTTAAACGATAGTATTGTAACCATTGTCCAAAAAGTAAAAAAAAATGCTTTTTGTGCTAACTGTCTGTTTTGTTATTCTAAGATATTGAATGTCCAGAGCAGTAAGCAGAGCAGTTTTATTCAACTCAATGAATTACCTTGTGTTAATGTAAATGAGCTACACAAGAAGCTTAAATGTTAATTTGAATCAACTTGCAATTAATTGGTAGATTCTATTGGTTACATTTTTTTTAACACATAACAAGGGTTAACTTTTACTTAATTACTTCAAGTTGAATTTACTTAAAAAGTGTGAAGCAAAAATGATGCGCATATATTTTAAGTAAATCCAACACATCATTTTTTTTCAGTGCATGTTGTTCAGTGCATTTGATCTTTCTTCTTTTATTTCTCAGAGCAATACTAAACTAATAATGAGCAAAAACATTGTCTCCATTTTAAAGCTGACATTTTACATGCAGTGAACCTTACATTACTTCCCTGATGATGTTATTGATTCACAGTAGTGTAACATAAGTGTAAAGACTGATAAGTAATTAATTAATTGATTTATTAATGATCTTACCTAATTCGCCCAGATGTTCCAGTGCAATGTTCACAGCTGGGAAGTCTGGCACTAAACACGCGGCCATGACAAAAACAATGGGAAATAATTAAAAAAAAAAAAAATGTGTGTATGTGTATATGTATGTTAATGAATGTGATGACGGCTGGCGAAAGTTTTGCGGCTCTGCTCCATCTGTGTGCTGTGTACGGGACGCGTTGTCATGGCAACAGCAGCTCCATAAGGAACTTCCCCCAGCGGCGCGATCAAAGGAATTCCGCTGGCGCTCAGACCACGCCCCCTGATTCTCAAACCGCTCTCACATCAGTGCTAATGTGTTTTAATGCTGGATTTTATTCAATTCATAAATAATCAATCATGTCAATACACCAACACAGTGAGGCACAATTACCTTCAGAGTCAGAAATAAAGTTATAGATATTAATTAGACCTGAACTGCTCCTTTAAGCTCCTGTTCCAGGACTGAACCCAGGAGGAAGTAAAGAGGGAAATCTGATGAGTGCATGAGATTGGCAGGGAATTAAATGGAGTACGCATTATTATGGCGAGATAACTAAAGATAAGAGTGCTGTTCCTCACACGTCCGTGAGAGGGCGCTGTTGTTCCATGAGCTGAATCCCGCACATGCTGAGACGCCGCTAGACCTCTGCTCTGAGCTGCACTCTGTCTATTTATTGATTATTATTATTATTATTTCACCACTGCACGCAGGAAGACTTCTGTGAAAGGTCTGCATGCGCAAATACAACACAACAACAGCATGAGCGTCTGTCTCTCTGTCTGTCTACATGTATGTCTATCTAGCTACCTGTGTGTCTGTCTCTCTACATGTTTGTCTCTTTCTCTCTCTGTATCGCTATTTGTCTGTCTGTATTTCTGCCTGGTTGTCTCCGTCTGTCTATTGCGCTACCCGTCTGTCTATTTGTCTGGGCAGCGGTAGCTCAGTGGTTAAGATGTTAGGCTACTGATCAGAAGATCATGAGTTCAAATCCCAGTACTGCTAAGCTGCCACTGTTGCACCCTTGAACAAGGCCCTTAACCCTCAATTGCTCAGATGTATAAATGAAATAAATGAAAGTTGCTCTGGATAAGGGCATCTGCCATAAATGTCTGATTCCATGTAGCACCAGTTTCCTCAGCATTGGTGCATGAGAGTAAATGTGTTTCCTCTCTGAGGCTGATGCAGTGTGGGCAAGTAGAAGTCTGAGCATGTTGCAGCGATGCAGTCTTTGTGGGGAGGATGCTGAATGGAGTCAGTTTTAATTGGACTCAGCTGAGTGAAATTGCAGGCTCGCTGAAAGCTCCTGACTCTGATGACAGGCCTTTATCTGCACTCCTGCTTTTCACTGAGGTCTCTTAGGAAATCACTAATGAGCTGGAAGTGATTGTGGAATTTCTGAACAGTGCATTACTGTTGATCTACTATGTTTGTGTGTGTGTGTGTGTGTGTACTTAATTTCAGCACATCTGTTCATTACCGCTTCAATGAACTCACCTCACTGTAAACTGAGCTCCTGGTCCTGGACTACATACATGGCTATATAACTCATACTAGAGTGACTCAAATCTCTTTAGTCAAATGATTTGTTCACTGATTCGCTCACTGACTTGTTCAGTTGCATGGTTTGCAAGAATGTGTAGCTAATGTATAGCTAAGTAGCTAATGATATCTGATATATTGCATTATTTTATACTGTGGTTGTATGCGTTTAGAGAAAGTCTTTTGCAAATGAGCTCAAACTGACTCATTAAACTGATTCAGCTGATTTGCAGAAACCAAGACGAGTGAGACTGAAATGATTCATTGACTTGAGTGTTGTGTATCAGGTTCAGCATACATGCAAATATGACTTACACCACTCACAAAGGTTTAAGAAATGCTAACTGATAAATGTATACAATAACTTTAAAAAGCAATGATGGAAACATTCACTAATTCCATCACCAACTCACTGAAAGTGAAAACGAATCTCGGTTATGACTGAAATGATTCACTGACTCAAGTGGTGCAAATCAGGTTTGTCGTACATCACACATGCAATTGCAAATATGACTCGCATCATTCATAGATATTTAGACCAACAGATAACATTACATTATGCATAAGAGTTGTGAATCTCGGTCATGACTGAAAAGATTCACTTACTCGAGGTGAATCAGGTTTGCCATACATGGAAATGCAAATACGACTCGCATTTGAAAAAGTAATGAGGAAATAATCGCTGATTTGATCACTGATCCGCTGACTGAATGAGGAGTTAATCTCAGTCATGACTGAAATGATTCACTGACTCAAGAAATGTGAATCGGTTTATTTAGATTTTCACAGCTGAACAAAATGGACAGATCAACACATAATGTGCACCAGTGTAAAATCCGAAAGAAACATGAAAGATGGTGATTTGTTCACCTTAGTGACTCCTTCGGAAGGATGGAATCATTTGAGAATTATTATTATTATTATTATTATTATTATTATTATTATTTAACAAATTATTCGTATAAAAGTGAGATACAGCTATGGCGTGTGAGAGAACTTCATATAGGACAAAGACAGAGCTTCTTAACAGCTTGTTTAAAAGAGCTTGTTGCTAATCCGTTTTTGTAAAACGGCCCAACTCTTATAATTGTAACCGTTTTCATTGTATTGACTGTGATTTATCAGGTTGAGGTCTTCAGTCAACTTGCTCATATTAGCAAGACGTCAGATTACTGCTATTGTTCTGTGTGTTTTGTTGCTTTGTTTACAGCAGCGAGTGTGTGCTGCACGCTCTTAAGCCGGAGCAGTGTCTGATGTCACACATGGACGGTTCGCGCAGATTATGTTTACAGCCGGGACCATTAGGGGACTTGATTATGCATAATGGAACAGGTAGTGCACTTGCATTTCATGCTTTATTTATCGCTCATCCAAGGTCAAGTGGTGCTACACGCTTTGTTTTACATACTGCAGAGTGTAAAGTTTCTCATGACGGAAGAAAACATCTGCGGTTGGATTGGGACGTTACCGTGTTTCATGGCGAGTCAGTCGTTATTTTTGTGACTCGGATGGAAGCGACAAATACGAGCGTGACCTTTGTAGGTTCTTGACAAATTACGTTCATATACTGTATATTGATATGGAATTTTTGTCTGACTTTTCATAACCCCATATTATTATTATTATTATTATTATTATTATTATTATTATTATTATTATTTCGTAAAAATGTTTTATAGCAATATTTACGCAATCAAATATCATGACTCCAAAAATATCACTCAAAAATACAGTCAAAAAAATTTGACTAAATAAAGCTTCCAGCTAAATGTAATAAGGAACTATCTCCACTTATTTTTGCATTTTTAATGTTAAAGTAAAATAATCAACAACGGAGTGGTGTGATGAAGCAGAGTCACTGTTTCCACCCCTATAACAGCATGTGTGTTTTATTCCTCTTACACCACAGCAAATGCCAAGGTTTATTTATTATTATTTTTTATTAGTTAAAGAATGACATGCACATGTCTATTAATAGTTACATTTAATATTGTGTAACATTGTGCAAAGCGTAAACTCCTCTGTCCTGAAGATGTCAGAAAATGTTAAGTTACAGCTTTACCTCCGAGTGTTACAAAGCACTGACACTGGAGACTCCTTCCATGAACGTTAAATTAACGCTAAACAAGCATTTTTTTTGCGAGGCTAAGATGCTAAGTCACTGTGATAGCATGCTACATTGAACTTTTAATGTGGTTTCAGAAGCCTTGAGAGTGAAAGAAACTATGCGCTGATAAAACACAGTATCTGTAGAATCAGTACATACTTGTTAGTACACATAAATGAAATGAATTGTTCAAGTTCAAGTGGTTTTATTGTCATTTCAACCATATACAGCTGGTACAGTACACAGTGAAACAAAACAACGTTCTTCCAGGACCATGGTGCTACATAAAACAACACACTAAACCACATGAGACGACACAGAACTAAAGAGCTACACATTCTACATAAAGTGCACGTGCAAACAACACAAGACAGTGCAGTAACTCCTAAAACAGGACAATGGGCACAGTAAGTAACAGTGTTGCGCCGACCAGCACACAGTTCTAGTGTGAAAGTGTCAAGTATACAGGTAGTGCAAAAGATACAATATAATTAAAAATAACAATATAATTAAAATATGCTATGAATCTAAACATAACATACTATGACATAGTATTCAGCAGATTAGCTTATACCATATATGGACATAGCAGTTATTGCGGTAGCAGCGAGGTAAAAGTGTAGATAGTAACAAGAATTTAAACATAATATTTAGTTTAAAGTTTAGCAGTAAAAGTAAAGGTGGCAATTACAAAATGTGCAAAAATTGCAAGGGGAGTGGGATAGTGTTCAATTCAGTGTGTGTCAGTGTCAGTGTCAGTGTAAGTCTCTGAGTATTGAGGAGTCTGATGGCTTGGGGGAAGAAGCTGTTACACAGTCTGGTCATGAGGCCCGAATGCTTCGGTACCTTTTTCCAGATGGCAGGAGGGTGAAGAGTGTGTGGGGTCATCCACAATGCTGGTGGCTTTGCGAATGCAGCGTGTAGTGTAAATGTCTGTGATGGTGGGAAGAGAGACCCTGATGATCTTCTCAACTGTCCTCACTACCCGCTGCAGGGTCTTGCGATCCGATATGGTGCAATTTCCGAACCAGGCAGTGATGCAGCTGCTTAGGATGCTCTCAATATTTCCTTTGTAGAATGTGGTGAGGATGAGGGGAGGGAGATGGGCTTTTTTCAGCATTCTCAGAAAGACGCTGCTGGGCTTTCTTAGTGATGGAGCTGGTGTTGAGGGACCAGGTGAGGTTCTCCGCCAGGTGGACACCGAGGAATTTGGTGCTCTTGACTATCTCCACGGAGGAGCCGTCGATGTTCAGCGGAGAGTGGTCGCTCTGTGATCTCCTTAAGTCAACAACCATCTCTTTTGTTTTGTCCACATTCAGAGACAGGTTGTTGGCTCTGCACCAGTCCGTTAGCCGCTGCACCTCCTCTCTGTATGCTGACTCGTCATTCTTGCTGATGAGACCCACCACGGTCATGTCATCGGCGAACTTGATGATGTGATTCAAGCTGTGCATTGCTGAAGAGTGAACAGCAGTGGACTGAGCACACAGCCCTGGGGAGCACCAGTGCTCAGTGTGGTGTTTAAGTCAATCTTGAAATGAATTCAAATGAATCTCTGTGAATTCAGCTCTCGCTGTAGTCTCTTAGCGTTGTATATGATGTTCGGATTTGAATGAAAGATTAAAATGCAGCCAGCGTGACGTGTGAAAAGGACAAACAGTCATCTGTCCATCTGCTTTACAGAAGAAAAGAAAAGAAGGAAGCTTCAACTCACGCAAGCTGTATCACAGGAGTCGAGTTTCTCCGGAACAATGACCCTCGAACACTATGGATTACAGCGT
>CM042548.1:13623526-13703526 GCA_023630585.1 Cranoglanis bouderius | reverse complement strand
CTAATAGTGTTTTGTTTCTAAGTTTAAGCAGTTGCAAACTTTAAAAAAAATTGCAAACAGTGTTGTACTGTATTAAAAGATTTGTGGGTTCAGAGTATTGTTCTTTCACTGCAACAAAAACGATAAAGAGCAGAACATTTTTGCCAAATCTGTTTTGTTTACAACAGTAAAAAAAATCTGATTCATACAAGATAAACCACGTGTCGATGTGGAACAGCAGAAATGTGTGGAGATCTGCTTTTTATTAACCACATCTCTCTTTCTCGGTCTGTCTCAGACGCTCTGTAGAGATCTATTTCAGCGTGATAAACAGCGCTCCTTCCGTCTGTTCACAGATAATAATCCGATTCGGGAAGCTGCCCGAGGTTCAGGAGCTTCTGCTTTACCCGCTTTATTAGATGTGGTGAACATGGTAGACGTTAGGGATGAGTCGAAATAAAGACATGGACAGCAGTATATGTATTTTTAGGAATGGGGTAGCAAGGAGGGGGGTGGGGGGAAGGGCACAATAAGGGGTGGCAGTAGTTAACTATGTAACTATAAAAATCTTTTAATTTAAGCATAATTTGTTAACTCTAATTGTATAGTAGTAATAGATATTACACAAACGTGACTCGGGGTAGCAAGCCTTATTGTAAGACTTGGGTGACTCGTGGCCACGCCCCCTGTGAGCTGTCAGTTAGTGACAGACTGCATTTTATATCAATGCAGTTGTTTATATGAGCAGAAGCAGTGTTAAAACCCTCAGCTAGGTCGGTGAATGAGTCATGGCATACAACCGGAGCACAATCAAGCGCTCAGCACCACGGTGCAATCAATGCTAATCTAATCTGGCTAACGCTAGTCTTTTTTCTGATGGGTACATAAATTCATCCTGACATTTTGGATTTGGACATGCGTGCTTGAGTGCGGCTCATGAAAGACAAAGCAAACACTAAGAATCCCACCAGCAGGGGGCAGAAGAGCATTAACAAAGATATGATAATGGTGTGTGTGTTTGTGTGTGTGTGTTTGAGAGAAAGGTAAGATCATGAATGCCATCGCTTTTTAATGCATATTTTGAATTTACACCTAAGAAAAAATATTTTTATACTTCATGCAGTGAGGAAATAAAATTTTAATATAAAGATTGATAAGAGTGACAAGGGTCTGAATGCAGACTGCACTCTGATGGGTGTGTGTGGTTTTTTTTTTTTTTTTTTTTTTTTTTTTTTTTTTTTTTTTTTTTTTTTTTTTTTTTTTTGGTGGGGGGGGGGTGTCACATAGTGTGTCATGATTAAACCATGTAGGCGTGGTTGTCCAGCCCATATATTTGTCTGGCGGCCTGAGAAAACCCTTCAAATAGTGAAATGTCAGTATTTCATACGTCATTGTGAAAATTACAGAATTTCTTGGACTGAAACGTGTTTCCATTTTGTATCTCAACCAGAATTTCTTGCATTTCGCCAAAAGTGAATGTCACATTTAATGATTCCATTCCAGTGAATTCCACTGAAAGACACAGAACCTACTTCTACATTCATAACCTGATCTACTGATGGATTTTAAAGAATCACAAGTTTACAAGTTCGCACTTTGATTATCAGCATCGGCCACGCCCTTCTCTGTCTCACCACCTGAAGTAAAAATCAAAACATGAGCCTCATTGTCGTCTCTTCGCTCCACTGATCTCCGTCCACGCTAGCATCGGTGAGGAAATAATTGCTGATTCGTTCACGTCTTGTTATTTAAAATTTGCACGTCTTTGTGTTGTCTGTACAGTGTGTAAACGCTTTTCTCTGTTTCGATGATGACATTTTGACAGCTGCTGTCTGATTATAAACCGAACTTAGTTATGTTTTTTTTTTTTACAACAATTATATACAGTACTGTGCAAAAGTTTTAGGCACCCTATTTTTTTTAGTACAAACTTTGTTATAGATTTTTTATTTTATGACTTCTACATTATCAAGTCAGTACAAAAAACATTTTAGATTCCCAAACATTAGTTTTCTTGCACAAAATTAAGCGTTACAGAAAAATGTTTGTATGTCATTAAAGAAAGCAGCATATTACGTAAGAGACACTTTTCAGACAAAAAACACAATGAAGGCTGCTGGGTTTTGCTGCAAAAATAAGAAGCAAGTGTGAAAGTCAAAGTCTCCAGAAGAACTGTGTCTGGTTCTGCAAGATGCTCAATAAAACTTACCAACTAATTTCCTTATAAAGCTGCACAAATTGTACTGGAGACTACTATTTTAATTTTAATTCTTATTTTTTTGTCACAACAAATATTGGCACTTATGGCTTTGTTTGTAAACACATGATCTTTACAAAATAAAAAACAAAACACAGAAAAGGAATCAATGCCTTCTGACCAATCACAATCCAGAATAATTTGTTTTATGTCTAGTATGTGCTGTCATTTTTTCCCTATAGATATTTTAGACTATAGACTTTTAACTGTCTATATTTAACTCTAGCTACATCACTGATGTTTATAATGTACATATCGACTTGCACACCTCTTTACTTCCTTAATTGTGTATTTATTTACTCTTACTGTATATGTGCCTCGGTTTATCTTACAGAAATGGATATCGACATGTCAGTGCTCTGAGAGAAATTACTCTGATGTCTTGTCCACAGCGAATAAACACTGATTGTTATTCATCGTTGTATCCGAAGCTCTAATGTGCTCTTATACAGACCTTTTAAAATGTTTACACTCACTCTCCTCAGTCCTCAGTGTGTGCTGCATCGACTTGGCTCAGATTCGCCATTTGTTACTGATATGTTTACCCAATCAAAACCTGTAAACCTGAGAAAGCTTATTTTTGGCAAAGACGTCTTCTGCTGAGGCTAAAAAATAGATAATGTATGTCTAGCATCAAAAAATAATTAAAGTGCTTACTGAAAGTGGGGAAAAAAAACACAGACAAGCCATAACATTAAAACCACCTGCCTAATATTATGTAGGTCCCCCTTGTGCTGCCAAAACAGTTCTGACCCGTCGAGGCCTGGACTCCACAAGAACTCTGAAGGTGTGCTGTGGTATCTGACACCAAAACGTTAGCAGCAGACCCTTTAATTCCTGTAAGTTGTGAAGTGGGGCCTCCATGGATCAGACTTGTTTGTCCAGCACATCCCACAGATGCTTGATTGGATTGAAATCTGGGGAATTTGCAGGTCGAATCAACACCTTGAACTCTTTGTCATGTTCCTCAAACCATTCCTGAACAATGTTTGCAGTCCTGCTGAAAGAGGCCACTGCCATTAGTGAATACTGTTGCAATGAAGGGGTGTACTTGGTCTGCTACAATTTTAGGTAGGTGGCACGTGTCAAAGTAACATCCACATGAATGCCAGGTCCCAAGGTTTCCCAGCAGAACATTGCCCAGAGCATCACACTGCCTCCAAAGGCTCGCCTTCTTCCCATAGTGCATCCTGGTGCCGTTTCTTCCCCAGGTAAGAGATGCACACGCACCCGGCCGTCCACATGATGTAAAAGAAAACGTGATTCATCAGACCAGGCCACCTTCTTCCATTGCTCCATGGTCCAGTTCTGATGCTCCCGTGTCCATTGTAAGAGCTTTTGGTGGTGGACAGGGGTCAGCATGGGCACTCTGACCAGTCTGCAGCTACGCAGCCCCATACACAACAAGCTGTGATCTGACACCTTTCTATCAGAGCCAGCATGAACTTTTTCAGCAATTTGTGCTACAGTAGCTCTTCTGTGGGATCAGACCAGACGGGCTAGCCTTCACTCCCCATGTGCATTAATGGGCCTTGGGCGCCCATAACCCTGTCGCCGGTTCATCGGTTGTTCTTACTTAGACCACTTTTGGTAGATACTAACCACTGCATACCGGGAACACCCCACAAGACCTGCCAAGATACTCTGATCCAGTCATCTAGCCATCACAATTTGGCCCATTTTTTCCTGCTTCCAACACTTGTTGCCTAATATATCCCACCCCTTGTAACGAGATAATCATCTGTCAGTGGTTTTAATGTTATGGCTGATCAGTGTGCTGTACGTTTTCACAATATAAGAAATATAAGATAGATATGCCTGAAGAGAGAATTTTGGACTGCAGTGTAATTAACATCCTAACCCATCTCAGAAAATGGAAAGTAGACAAATTTATCTAATATTTCCTATTAAGATTACAATTAACCAAATAATAATAATAAGAAAATGAGTACAAAGCATCTAAAATCAGGCTGAATAATCTATTTTATCTATAATAATCTCACAATAAGAAATGTAAGATAAATGATAAGATAAAGAAATTATTCATGATGTTTTCAGATTTTTTGTAGTGCCTCCGGGTGGTGATGTGGGTTTTTTTTTTTTTTTTTTTTTTTTTTTTTTTTGTGTGTGTGTGTTGCGGTGAGCTGCAGTGTGTGATATTGTATATTGTATAATAATATGGGGTGTAATGGCGAGTGCAGTGACCTTCAGTAGGGAGTTTAAAGCAAGTTATGCCACATCAGCACAGTGCCGACACCGAGCTCCTCCTGAGAAATGTTACACACACTGCATCAGAACTGCCTCGCTGCCACCGGCACCATGCTTCCTGCTCCCCCCCCCCCCCCCCCCCCGAATCACAAACTTGCACCTTTTTCTATTTATCTCTCTTTGCACTTGAAATGTTACCTTTAAGGATTTTCCCCTTTGTTTTGGTTTTTCCCACAAGACTGAAAATGTTTTACGTTTCATTATTTATTGCTTGTATAATGCATAGCATGCTGCAGCTCAAAATACTATGATGATCACACTTTTCTGTGCAGCACTGTATCAGGTTCACACATTAATAATGAGCATTTTCCACAGGACCGGTCACATTCTCTAAATATAGAATTATTTCCTGATCATGGTGTAACTTCATCTGTACTGATATATCGCTGATATCTCCGATATATCGTCACGTTCCCAGTTTTCCAGCTGTGGATACAATTCTGTGCTGAAATAAATATTTAATTTGATGAGCTCCACGCTGTTACTCTGGTGTGGGGGGGTGGGGGAACCCCACTGACTCACCCTCTGAGCACAGTCACAGGATGGGTGTGTGTGTGTGTGTGTGTGTGTGCGCGCGTTATACCGTCACCTCCACCTCCTGCTGAATGAGTTGGAAGGCTAATGGTACACCAGGATTGTCCCCCTCTGCATCCCATCTCAGTGTGACTGCTGACATTTTTGCTGACATTAACATTTTTCTCGCCCCCACACCACTGTCCGCTCTGACACGTTTGGCTTTTGTTAACATTTTCACTTGTTGGAAACTTCAGCGAGACTGAAGTGAACATTTTTTACTCCCGTTTTAACACCGCAGCAGAACTGGAGAAAGAGGAAAGATTGATGTTATTGCACCTTAGTTCAACCGTGCTGCTGTAGAAACCCTGCAAAATTGCAAAGATTTGTTTCTAATTTGTCCGTTGTATCTGTTTAATTGAGCAAAATCTCTCATTTTTCGTTTCATATTTCGTCCCAAAATAAGCGGAACGCTGCTCCGTAGGAGTCGCAGTTTGTATCTTGCTTAAATGAAGGGCATTTATTTTTGCACACAGACTTTTAGAGTCACTAATGAAGTCAAATGGTGCTCTCGTAATGAAAGCCAAACACCATGAAAAGAAAATGAGGATCAGTGGTGTGAGAGGCAGAGGTTGTTGGGAGGCTTAGCATACATGCGCTTTAGTTACTCAGTGAAATATTGTGTTTTGTCTAAAAGAAATTAAAATCTAGTCAATTTTTCATCGTGTCATGTTGATTCATATTGATTCGTTCATTAGACTCAATGAAAATAATTCCATCAGCTTGTAACAGCTAGGCAGCCCTTATTACATAACCTATAACTCATTGTGTGTGATACAGTTATAGTAAAATAATCAATGACAAGATGGTGTGATGAGCAGTGATTAGGGGGTCATTTAGGATGCAGTCATGAACAACACAAGATGCAACCTTTTGCTTTTTTTTTTGTGCCAAAAACATCATTTTTAAAAAATATATATATATTAACATAATATATATATATATATATATATATATATATATCATTAACAGTCTTAACGGCCACTGTTGCTAAATTCTCTCTGCACTCAGCAGCTTTGAAGGTCTGAATATTTCCCCCGTCTCCACACACAACACTGCTAATAGAGAGAAATCTCCCAAATGTGGTGTTATATGAAGTGTCGCTGGACTCTGTCCTTAATGAAATAATGAGTCTTCCAGAGACCTGCGAGTCCCTCATAAGCCGCTTTTGTTTTCGGTGGGACAATAGAGAATAGAATGCAGCTCTCACTTCTTGACCCTGCAGTAATTGATAATCTTATCCGATTGCCTTTTGATGGATGACTCCGTCTGTGAAAAGCTCAGGGGAGGACGAGACAATATCGGTTGAGGAATGGTTCATTGTGTTCTGTTCCTTCATGCCAGGAAAACCTGCAGTGCAGCAAAGCTTCTGTTCAGATCAGGAGTGTAACGCTACGACATATTTATAGGAGGTTGAAGTCACTTTTAAAGTCTCTCCATTACTTTAAACAAATAAAAATAAATCTTTGTAGACTGATGAATTGTTACTGGAGGGTTGAGTGGGATCTGATCCAACTTCTCCTATAACCCTAACCCAAGAGATGGTCTACAACCTGGAACAATACCCTTATCCACCCCCTGAGTTGTCTCCACCCCCTGGACTTTTAGTTTAAGTCTGCTGAGGAGTTGGATCAGATCGGATTCCACCCCCTCCACTTCTGGTTCTGCAGCAAGGGGTACTGGCATGTTTATGGAGAGAAAATATTAATTCATTGAAGAGTGCTCGTTCCAGCTGGATATTTGACCAATCCTGCCCACTCCCACAGGAAGTTTGACCAATCCCTCCCACCTCCAAAGGAATTCTGGCCAATCCTCCTTTCCCTCTTAAAGATTTGACCAATCATACCTATTCCTTCAGAAAGTCTAACCATTTTTGTTTGTACACATGTTTTTTCCACAGAACCTGCGAGTAATGTTTCATCTGTGATGTCAAATGGGGTGAATTAATGTGCCACAATGGCATTGTATAGGTGACTATACACCTTTTTAAATTTTCAAAAGGACAAAATGGAAAAAGAAACTCACACGGTACATCTTTGTAGGACATTTTGCAGGAATCAGGACATCAAATGCAGAAGAAATAAACAAAGAACAGCAATGGTGGTGGTAGAAGAGCTACAACTGCATCAATGAGAGAGGACTTGATGTTTTTTGGCTTATTTTGCAAATGGAAAAAAAAGATGAGAGGGAATAATGGAGTACGGGGACCAGTTGTTATATCTCTCCAGACTGTGGACAAGCTTGTCCATGTGTACTGTAGTTCAGAATCTTTACACTATCGTATATGTTACAAACAATAGATGAAAAAAGTAGATCTTGTTTCATGCCCAACAGATAAATAAATAAAGATTTATAAAAGCCGTGATTATTATAGATGAGCTCTGCTCTTGGTGCACGCTGGAAGCTAATTAGTAGTGAATTTGCTGTAATCTGTTACGAGGTTTCACACAATGGGTTTGGAGTGGGATGGGTTGACAGCCACGGCTACACTAATTATGAGGTGTTAGAAGTGTAACTGTGCTAATTGTGCTAAGGTGGTGTTAGAAAACCTGTGTACCTTTGGCTCGTTTGGCAAAAATGTTTCACAGCAAGGTGGCGTCTAGAGCGTCTTTGCTGAGAGGAGTTTCTTAGCTTAGCTTTAATTTGTAATTCTTCTTCATCTTCTTCAGAACTTTAAGGGTTTGAAAAAAATATTTGGGTATCCACCAAGGATCGATTCTGGGCCCATTTCGGTTTCTCATTCAGAGAAGTTCCCTTTTAATTAAAAAAAAAATATTGCATAATTCTGTACAGAACTGCCATGCATGCAATTATATATATATATATATATATTTTTTTTTACAAACTATGAGACAATCGGTACATCCCATAATTGTTCTTATTAATGTATCTGTACCTGTGGTCCCTCTGACATTATTCAAACCATGATGCACAATGATTCTCATTTAAGAATAACCTCTTAAGATGCTCTTTGACTGTGCAGGCAATCTAGAGGTGTGTTTTGCATGATCTTCTCAGTGAAAACACTCGACGAAGGTCACAAAGTTGATTACAGCAACTATTATATGTTTGTCAGCATCACTTTGAAGGCTCGCTCTCTCTGCAAGTTAATATGATTTTGGGAATGCTTTTAGGAAAATGAGACCCACATCATCACTTTCACATGTTTCACAGGTTTTTTGGATTGCACTTGGCATTAAAAACACTCGACCAAACAGTTTTCTTCCTCTCATGTTCACTGAGTCCCTGAAAGAGTCACAAATCTTTTGTTCATAAGTGTGATTCCTTCCTCTCCAGTTTACGGGGTCAAAGTTTGAGTCAAAGAGTGAATCATTTAGTGCATAACTGAGATTCACTATGTTGTCATTCACTGGATTATTGTTTAGGTCAACTGATTTTTTTGGTCGTAAGGTTCCCTCCTGTCAAGTTCCCGAATGAGCTTGTGAATCTTTCAGTCATGACTGAGATTTGCTTCTTTCTTGTTCAGCATGCCAGTGTTTGAATCAGTAAATCTTAAGGTCATGAGTGAGATTTCCTCCTTTTTTGTTCAGTGGGTCTACGTTTGAGTTAGCAAATCTTTCGGTCTTGACCAAGATTTACTCCTCTCTCATTCAGTGGATCAGTGTTTGAGTCAGTGAATCTTTTGTTCAGCACGATCAATCTTTTTGATCATGGCTGAGATTCATTCCTCTCTTTTTCAGCGGGTCAAAATCTGAGTCCGTGAATCTCTGTTATGACAAAGATTGGCTCGTCTCTTGTTAAGAGTGCTACGGTTTGATTCAGTGACTCTTTTTTTGCCATTTGTTATTCATTGGATTAGCATTAAGATTAGCAAATCTTTTGGTCATGAGATTCCCATGTCTCTTGTTCAGCAAATAAACTGAGGACAGGGTGGTGTTATTGGTTGGTGTTATTTCTCAGGTCTAATGTGTCGGAGAGGAGAAGAAACGACAGGAGGTTAAATGCAAAATGCAGGCGATAAATAAGCAAATGAGTGAATTGGATAAAATCAGGGCTCTGCATCATCTTTTATGCCTGGTTGTAAAGCTATCGTTGTGGATTTGTGTTGGTGAGCGAGCTGTCAGTGCATTTTTATGGGAGGCGTGAAGGAACAGACAGAGCTGTCGAGCCTGGATTGTTTAATGGTTGACCTTTAGTTTAGTGGCTGTTGATTTAATGCCAAAAGAAAAGGTGAGAAATTGGAGGGAAAAAAATGCCAAAATGAAATCTGAATATAAGAGCTGATTAGAATGCATGCAGTGATGTTGGCTGTTCAGAAGAAGTAGCTGTTGAGGTTATTACTGACAGACACTTCTCTCAGTCTCTTTGCTGTCGACTTTGGTGAACGATTGCATTATTACTGCAAATCAAGAGGACCAGGGGACGTGACCGTGGCAGTCCAGAGAGAATTTAAACTGGAACATCAGTGCATGCAACAAATCTGTACATCAGTGACCGCAGGTTCACAGGTGTGAGAACTAAACTGGTTTTTTATATATATATATATATATATATATATAAAGCCATAGAAACAGTCTCTCAGGGGCCTTCGAGACAGCAGGGGTGATTAATTTTCTATAACAGCAGCTCTGACAGTAGCTCATTCTAATACATTACCGTTTCTATAGCAACAGTTCATTCACAGGGACGTGTATAGCGGACGGTCCACGTAAACCGATTTTAAAAATGTGTAAACGGTGATGTGAAGTTTTCTGTAAATAAAGCATTGTAATTGCTGAGGTATAAGAGGAATGAACACTTGGGGATGTGCTGTTATAGGAAAATAATAAAATTCAGGGTGATATCAGTAACTCTAACTGTTACAGCAGCACAGTGTTTTATTCCATACAGCTAATGCTAGTAAGGCTACAAATTATTATCACGTGTGTTATCGTAACCTAAACTGTTGACCCCTACAGAGGGAGCCTTCCGATTTCTCACCCTGATTACTTAAGCGCGTCGTCATCTTTGTAATATTCAACAGAACAGCCGATGATCCGTGACAGAAACATAATTCCTGTTTTCTTTCCATTTCCATTCAGATGGAAACATCGTGTATCTGAGGTAAAAATCTCCTGCCTATAGAGCAGTGCGCTTGTCCAGGAGTGCGTCTCTGACAATCTGATGGACGTTTATTATGAAACCCTGAGCCAGCGTAAGGCCCAGGAATTATGTAGCCTATAAAACATGGCCGAGTCCATAATGAAAACGGGGCCTTGAGACGGAACAATCACTACTCGAAATGTCACCCAGATTTATGAGGTGACCGACGGGACCGTCTCCCAGAGGTGTCCTTCAAATAACGAGAGGACAAGGACCAATAGCTGCTTCTATACTTTGACTCAAACTCATGAGGTTCATGTTTAATTAACTGCGTTCAAACTTTCCGTCCAAATGCATTCCTCTCTCATCATTCTTCACAAACAGACTGACCAAATGCAGTAGGGATGATGATGATGATGATGATGATGATATGTAACATATAAAGGTATAAAGGTAGAGAGTTGATATCATGTGGTACGTTTAAACTACAGGAGAGCTTGAGTCCCCGAGCTTCTCCTCTCAATCAGTACAAGCGCTCTCCTCCTCCTAATTCATCTTACACTTTTTGTTTTTTTATCTGTTTAGGCAACTCAAGTGTTCAGTTATCCATTATGAGGAAATGAACTTATATTTACAGTATTTTTTTTTTGTTTGTTTTAAGAGAGATGATAACTATTTAATGGAAAAGCCTGTAGTTCAAGAGCTATCAGAACACCTCTCAGCCAAGCCAATCGAACTGTCTAGTTTATTAATTAAACTCACCTGTTGCTCATCACCTCCTTTCCTGTATACACTAAATGTCCATCAGTTTGTAACCAACAGCAGCATCGCTCCTGAGCAGGAACGATTCGCGGCTGAGACTGTGTGATTAATGTATCGGTGTTCTTCATTTAATTATAAGATGAAAATCCTGTAATGATGATCGATCTGTGATTTAAAGATTACTACCTCTAATGTTATCAATCAGTGCAACAGTAAACAATGGGTCATGTGCATAAACTTAAACCTAATAAATGCAGTAGTATCATTTATTATCATCTGTTATAGTGTCGACACTGTTAAGATTGAGCATGTTGCTTTTTACATTTTCTTGGAATAATGATGAGAATCGTGTGAGTGTGTGAGTGTGTGAGTGTGTGAGTGTGTGAGTGTGTGAGTGTGTGAGTGTGTGAGTGTGTGAGTGTGTGAGTGTGTGAGTGTGTGAGTGTGTGAGTGTGTGAGTGTGTGAGTGTGTGAGTGTGTGAGTGTGTGAGTGTACGCTAAATTGATTGTGATAAAATCTGCAGAGCATGGACACATCCATATGCCTCACTAATCCAGTGTCTTCTTTTCCTTTCGGCTGTTCCCTTCAGGGGTCGCCACAGCGAATCATCTGCCTCCATCTAGCCCTATCCCCTGCATCCTCTTCTCTCAGACCGACTACCTTCATGTCCTCCTTCACTACATCCATAAACCTCCTCTTTGGTCTTCCTCTCGGCCTCCTGCCTGGCAGCTCTAACCTCAGCATCCTTTTACTGATATATTCACTCTCCCTCCTCTGAACATGTCGAAACCATCTCAACCTGGCCTCTCTAACTTTGTCTCCAAAACATCTCACATGTGCTGTCCCCTTGATGTACTCATTCCTGATCTTATCCATCCTCGTCACTCCCAAAGAGAACCTCAACATCTTTAGCTCTGCTACCTCTAACTCTTCCTCCTGTCTTTTCCTCAGTGCAACTGTCTCCAAACCATACAACATTGCTGGTCTCACTACTGTCCTGTACATCTTTCCTTTCATTCTTGCTGGTATTCTTTTATAACACAACAGACCTGACACTTTTCTCCACCCATTCCAACCTGCCTGCACACGCTTCTTCACCTCTTTTCCACACTCCCCGTTGCTCTGGACTGTTGACCCTAAGTACTTAAAATCCTGCACCTTCTTTACCTCTTCTCCCTGTAACCTCACTGTTCCACTTGGATCCCTCTCATTCACACACATGTATTCTGTCTTGCTGCGACTAACCTTCATTCCTTTTCTCTCCAGAGCAAACCTCCACCTCTCTAGACTTTCCTCCACCTGCTCCCTGCTCTCACTACAGATCACAATGTCATCCGCAAACATCATAGTCCATGGAGATTCCTGTCTGACCTCATCTGTCAGCCTGTCCATCACCACCGCAAACAAGAAGGGGCTCAGAGCCGATCCTTGATGCAGTCCCACCTTCACCGTGAACTCCTCTGTCACACCTACCGCACACCTTACCACTGTCCTACTGCTCTCATACATATCCTGCACCACTCTAACATACTTCTCTGCCACTCCAGACCTCCTCATACAATACCACAGCTCCTCTCTTGGCACCCTGTCATACGCTTTCTCTAAATCTACAAAGACACAATGCAGCTCTTTCTGACCCTCTCTGTACTTCTCCATCAACATTCTCAAAGCAAATATTGCATCTGTAGTGCTCTTTCTTGGCATGAAACCATACTGGTGCTCACAAATGCCCACTTCTCCCCTTAGCCTTGCTTCCACTACTCTTTCCCACAACTTCATTGTGTGGCTCATCAGCTTAATACCTCTGTAGTTTCCACAACTCTGCACATCTCCCTTGTTCTTAAAAATCGGCACCAAAACACTTCTCCTCCATTCCTCAGGCATCCTCTCACTCTCTAAGACCTCGTTGAACAGCCTAGTTAAAAACTCTACTGCCATCTCTCCTAGACACTTCCATACCTCCACTGGTATGTCATCAGGACCAAGTGCCTTTCCTCTCTGCATCCTCTTCAAAGCTCTCCTAACTTCACCCTTGCTAATCCTTTCTACTTCCTGCTCAACAATATTTGCCTCTACTACTCTTCTCTCTGTCATTTTCCTCATTCATCAGTTCCTCAAAGTACTCCTTCCATCTTTCCCTCACCCTCATGTCACCTGTCAACACATTTCCATCTCTATCTTTAATCACTCTAACCTGCTGCACATCCTTACCATCTCTATCCCTCTGCCTCGCCAACCGATACAAATCCCTCTCACCTTCCTTACTATCTAACCTTGCATACATGTCCTCATAAGCTTTCTGTTTGGCCTTTGCCACCTCTGTCTTAACCTCACGCTGCATCTCCCTATATTCCTGTCTACTTTCCTCCATCCTCTCACTGTCCCACTTCTTCCTAGCTAACCTCTTCTTCTGGATACTCTCCTGAACTCTCCTCATTCCACCACCAAGTCTCCTTGTCTTCTTTCCTCCTTCCAGATGACACACCTAGCACCTTCCTACCTGTCTCCCTGATCACTTTGGCTGTAGTAGTCCAGTCATCTGGAAGCACCTCCTGACCACCTAAAGCCTGTCTCAACTCCTCCCTGAAAACCGCACAGCACTCTTCCTTTTCCAACTCCCACCACTTTGTCTTCTGCTCTGCCTTTGCTCTCTTCATCTTCCTCACCACCAGAGTCATCTTACACACCACCATCCTATGCTGTCTAGCTACACTCTCTCCTACCACTACTTTGCAATCGCTAATCTCCATCAGATTACAGTGTCTACATAAGATATAGTCCACCTGTGTGCTCCTGCCACCACTCTTATATGTCACCCTGTGTTTCTGCCTCTTCTGAAAGTACGTGTTCACCACAGCCATCTCCATACTTTTAGCAAAGTCTACCAACCTCTGTCCTTCTGGGTTCCTTACCTGAAGACCAAACCTGCCCATCACTTCCTCATCCCCACTATTCCCTTCACCAACATGTCCATTAAAGTCTGCCCCTATCACCACTCTCTCACATCTGGGAACACTCTGCATCACTTCCTCAAGCTCGCTCCAGAATCTGTCTTTCTCCTCTTGCTCACAACCTACTTGTGGAGTGTAAGCACTAACAACATTCAACATCACACCTTCAATTTCCAGCTTCAGACTCATCAACCTATCTGACACTCTCTTTACCTCCAGAACATTCTTCACAAACTCCTCCTTCAGGATCACTCCTACTCCATTTCTCTTCCTGTCCGCACCATGATAAAACAGTTTAAACCCTGCTCCAATGCTTCTAGCCTTGCTCCCTTTCCACCTGGTCTCCTGGACACACAGAATGTCGACTTTCCTCCTGTGCATCATATCTACCAGCTCTCTGCCTTTACCTGTCATCGTACCAACAGTCAAAGTCCCTACTTTCAGTCCTAAACTCCTGCCTTTCCTCTTCTCTCTCTGCCTATGGACACGCCTTCCCCCTCTAACACACCTTCCTCTTCTCCTTCTTCCTCTCACTCTCCTCTCACTAATCCAGTGTACATCTTGGAAATCTCACTGTACACTGTGGACACTCCATATAAGCGGATAAAAAAATGTGTGTAATCGTCGATGTGGTGAAATTTTCTGTAAGGAGACATTTGCTTAGCATTTATGGAAGGAGTCTCCAGTGTCGGCACTTTGTAACAGTCAGAGGTAAAGCTGTAACTTTACGTTTCATGGGTTTACACTGTACAGTTTAAAAAAAAAAAAAAAAAAAAGAAAGAAAAGAGAGGCTGGTTCAGGAATCACTTTTTATAGCTGCTAGAATATATGCTATTTATAGCTCATAAGTGAGAAGAGGAACTAACTTGTTTATTGGGTGTTGCACAACATTACACATAACAGTAAATGGATAAAACGTATGATGTGTTGTTCTTTAATAAATTAAAATTCTAAATCTTTGCCAAATTGCTGTAGTGTAAGGGGAATAAAACACATCAGGATGTGCTGTTATAGGAAAACAATCAAGTTCAGAGTAATACCAGTAACAGATTATTTTCCTGTTACATCACAACACACATAGATTTTGTTATAAAATTGTTTTACTACTGATAAAAAAACAAAAAACAAACAAAAAAAAAAACAGTTGTTGCTAATAGATTCACACTTTTCCACTCGACTGCATCTGCGTTCATTTTGTAATAAAAACATTTTTTTCCCCCTGGTCTTGTTCTGTGAGACTCTGTAAGAAGGTCACGAAGCAGAGCTGCACATAGTGGAAGGTGTTAAAAACAAACAAAAAAAAAAACCCAGCGTATAACAGCACAAAGTGCACTGTAATACATTTTCACCCTGACTAGTTTGGCCCAAAAAGACATTAATCTTAAACGTTGCCTCGAGCTGCTTGACCAACAAGAAGGACTCTGTGGCTGTTTGTGGGAGATAAAGTGAGCTAATCCTGAGGAGCTTCCTCTCAGCACCGAGCGTCTCATTTATACACACTCTGTACAGAAAATACTGAGACCTCTCCAAACACTCTGACGTGTGTGTGTTATTGAAATCTTGGTGAAAATATAATACACTCAGAAATGTGGACCTGTACTGTATAGCTTTATAGTGCTTACAACAGTTTGATGATATATGTATAATATATACACACACAGAAATTATTGGAATTTTATATTTATATAAAAAATATATATAATATATAATATATAATATATATATGTAGCTATAGACCTAGTACAGTACAATTTTTGTAAAGTTGTAAAGATTTGTAGCATGATTTTATAGAAGCTGTAATGTTTTACAGTATGGGTTTGTAAAGCTGTAAAGATTTGTAGTGTGGTTGTGTTGAAGCTGTAACTTTTTTTTTTTTTTTTTTTTTTTTAACTTAAAAAAAAAAACAAACTTTGGTCCAGCAGCTCACATGAAATTCTGTGAAACATCTCTACTAATTTAACTGAAAGCACTTTACTGTAGAGCTGTAACATTGCTTTTTTTATGTCTATTTTATTCTAACAACACAGTAAAAGTGTCTTTGTAGACTTAGAGAAAGCGTATGACAGGGTGCCAAGAGAGGAGCTGTGGTATTGTATGAGGAGGTCTGGAGTGGCAGAGAAGTATGTTAGAGTGGTGCAGGATATGTATGAGAGCAGTAGGACAATGGTAAGGTGTGCGGTAGGTTTGACAGAGGAGTTCATGGTGAAGGTGGGACTGCATCAAGGATCGGCTCTGATCCCCTTCTTGTTTGCGGTGGTGATGGACAGGCTGACAGATGAGGTCAGACAGGAATCTCCATGGACTATGATGTTTGCAGATGACATTGTGATCTGTAGTGAGAGCAGGGAACAGGTGGAGGTTTGCTCTGGAGAGAAGAGGAATGAAGGTTAGTCTCACAGTATTGAGATCAGCGACGTTGTATGGTTTGGAGACAGTTGCACTGAGGAAAAGACAGGAGGAAGAGTTAGAGGTAGCAGAGCTGAAGATGTTGAGGTTCTCTTTGGGAGTGACGAGGATGGATAGGATCAGGTATGAGTACATCAGAGGGACAGCACATGTGGGATGTTTTGGAGACAAAGTTAGAGAGGCCAGGTTGAGATGGTTTGGACATGTTCAGAGGAGGGAGAGTGAATATATCGGTAAAAGGATGCTGAGGTTAGAGCTGCCAGGCAGGAGGCCGAGAGGAAGACCAAAGAGGAGGTTTATGGATGTAGTGAAGGAGGACATGAAGGTAGTTGGTCTGAGAGAAGAGGATGCAGGGGATAGGGCTAGATGGAGGCAGATGATTCGCTGTGGCGACCCCTGAAGGGAACAGCCGAAAGGAAAAGAAGAAGAAGAGTAAAAAAAAAAACTTTACTGTAACTTTACTTTACTTACATTAACTTCGAAGCATGAAGCAGCAGTATAACCTCGTCTTGATAAAGAAATGTGTAGATTTAATTTTTTAGTGAATTTATATCTGGAGCTAAAGCTCGGCATTGCTAGTTAATGATGAACTAATAATAATTAAGTTAAAAAGTTAGCTAATATTCGCTAGGTAGATGACCATGCAGTGCACTTTTTCTTGAATGTATGAACACGTATAAGATATCAAATGACCAATAATAATAATAAGATATAATATAAAAGCAGTTCTTGCTGGTGGACTCTGACTTTCAAGCACGTACAGCAGAAATGTTTCGTGTTGTAGATTTACGCACAAATTATTTTGCCGCATCTTCAGATAAACTGGGTTATAAAGTGGTGTTTACTCGTGCAAGAACTTTTCCTCTAAATCGATGGCATTTGAACTCCTGCAGTGAGATAGATTGCACTTTGGCACAGCCACAAGACACACATTCATCACACACCTAGTTAAGAGGGAAGAGGAGTGTGTGAGGGCACAGGAAGCACTTACAGATGGAGATTACACACAGGGCGACAGCCGACATGCATGCTTTATTTATTTATTTATTATAGTAGTAGTAATAATAATAATAACAACAACAATAATAATAACAATAATAATAATAATAATAACAATAACAAATTATTATTATTATTATTATTATTATTATTATTAAGTTTAAGAGAATACAAAGTGTTAAATTGCCATTTAAGCAAACTGAGCTACACGTTTTAAAGTGTCCCGGGTGCCATTTCATCATGAACCGAGTGCAATTTTTCATTTCTTCAAAAACACGGAGAAGGAAAAGGCCACGGCGTTACAAGATTGCCAAACTTTTGTGTCACGTCTCTGAACTGTGTGTTCTGATTAAATCTGCCATGAGGTGTTCTTTTTGTAAGGTTTTCATGTTTTTCTGTCACATTTCACCCCAGCAGATTTGATTTTTTTTTTCACTGCAGTTATAACGCTACTCCATCTTTCTCCAGTGTTCCGCAGTGAGAACTTTTTTTTTTACCAGCACTAAATTAGATGTTTAATTGATCAACAATGACCTACTGAAGCTATAAATTTTGCCAAAACTTGAAAAATAATAGACTTTCTGTAGAAAATGAAAGTCGTCCCAGAGTAACTAATGACCTTGCTGGAAAACATCTGTGAAACTCGACACATTAAATGTCTTTGCATTCTTAATATTCTCTTGAGGATTCAGAAACTTTTGCCCACTCCTATTTCTCCACCTCCAGGTCAAAAAGAGAACAAAACTGGCAATGAAATACTTAATTTAAAGCAAAAAAAAAAAAAAAAAAGAATCTCAAAAATCTCTATATGTAATTTATTTTTTGTCATTATTTGCAACATTATAAAGTTTTGTAGCATCACTCCCAAAACTATTCTGCAGTTATATATAGATTAAAAGCACCAAATTTACAACATTCAAAAAAAAAATAAAAGAAGTTGTGAAGATGTAAACTTGTAAAGTTTCGTTGTATGGTAGCAATCCTAAAACTATGCCATAGTGATAGATTTAAAACAGTATTTTTTTTTTTTGTAAAGCTTTATAGAATGGTTTTGTAGAAGTTATAATGGTTTATAGTATGGGTTTGTAGAAGCTGTAACATTTTGTAGTATTGAACATAGGGTCCTGGAAACATAGAGCCCTAGGAACATATGACCTTTGACCTATGACTAGAAACTGACAAACTTGACAAACTTATGAACATAAAGCCGTAAGAGCATAGAACCCTGCAACATAGGACCTTGTAAACATAGGGTACCAGAAACAAAGATCCTATAAACAAAGGATTTATGCAGAAGTCGTAAAGTATTGTAGTATGGTATCACTCCCAAATCTATACTACAGGTATATATAGATCAAAAGCACTACATTTTTGGTAAAACATGAAAGTTTTGTACAGTTCGTAGTAGTTTCCTGATAATGTCTCTGGTATAAATAATGAACTACACAAAAATAAGACTGGCCTCATAATGCAGTACTCAAACTGTGGCTGTGTGTCTCTGGTATTGGTGATATAATGTGTTCTGAACATTTCATAATGCATAATAAAGTTAGTTATAAAGTGTAATGCATTTTGTGAATGATTATGCCAATATGCATAATGCCTTACGAACACATTATAACACCATGTGTGTCCAGATGGGAAAGGAAGCTAGCAGCTCTCTCACCGTTATAAACTGTTCTCATTTTTTATTGTTGGCTGCAGGCAAGTTGTTTTGATGAACACTTCCGTTTCAGTCCGAGCCATACCCTTTTCTTTTTTTTTGATCATGTGGGGTTGTTCTTGTTGAAACCCGGCCGTGTGCTGCATTAAAAACTGTCAATCTGAAGCCCTTCTCGCCGGGGTGTTGTGTTTCTCCTGAGCTTCGGTGTGCCAGATATTAAGGTAAGCACTCAAGCATGCACTCTTATGTGTGAATAAGTGTGATTATACTTATTCATAATTCAGCAAGATTACTTTCTAAGCATTATTATAAACGATAGAATTGTGGACTTTAATGGCAATGAAAATTAAAATATGAAAATAATGAGGCCTCAGTAAGTGATTTGGATATTGCAGAGAAAACTGAAGAATTGTAAAATGCTAGATTGTAGGAATATAAGGTCCTTGAAACATAGGAACTTGTGACTTTAGGACACTAGGAACATATAGCCTTGGGGAAAATACGATCCTAGAAACATAGAGCCCTTGAAATATAGGGCCTTAAGAACATAGGTTCCTCAAATCTTAACATATGGCATTGGGAACATAGATTACTGGGAACATACTGTAGGTCCCTGTGAAAAATAGGTCCCTTGAAACACAAGGTGACTATAGGACCTTATGAACATAGACCCCTGGAAATATAGAGCCATAGGAACTTACAAACTTATGAACATAAGGCCCTAGGAGCATAGAGTCCTGTAACATAGGGCCTTGTAAACATAGGGTACCAGAAACATAGGTCCTAAAGAACATAAATCCCTGGGGAAAATAGGATTCTGGGAACACTGGACCATGACAGCGTAGGGGTCTTGAAAAATAGGACCTTTTGAACATAGAGGCCTATGAATATAGGAAGTTATGAACAAAAGTCAAGTCAAGTGGCTTTTTATTGTCATTTCAATCATATACAGCTGGTACAGTACACAGTGAAATGAAACAACGTTCCTCCAGGACCATGGTGCTACAGAAAACAACACACTAACCACATGAGATGACATAGAACTATCTAAGACCTACACATTTTTACATAAAGTGCATGTGCAAATATCACAAGACAGTACAGTAACTACTAAAACAGGATTCTGGGTCCTATAAAAGGTCCAATAAATAAAGGTTCCTAGGAACATAATGTCCTCAAACCATAGTGTCCTAGTACCATAGGGCTCTGGAAACATAAAGCAGTGGGAACATTGGGCCTTAGAATATAAGGTCCTAGGTACACAGGGCCCTGAATACATAGGACATTGGAAACACAAAGCCTGGGGAACATATGGACAATGCCCACTTAGCAGAACATTCTTAGCTAGTTCTTTGCTTCTTATTCTTACCTAGCTGTAGATATCAAAGCCACTAGTTTTAAGGGGAAAAGGCTAATGTAATAGTAAGAGCCTGAGCACAGAGTTTAGTTTCTCCTCTCACTTTGTATTCAGACTTTTTGGATCTCACGATGCCTCACGATACCTCACAATATTTCAGTGTTAAAGTCCCTTTTACTAATTCAGCCCCTGGACCCAAAGGAGGAACTAAAGGCTTTACGCTACTTTTGTTCATTTTTAAGAATGCATGAGTTTATTGTGGTGTTTCTTTTCTTTTTTTTTTTAAGTGCTTCTTTTCTGTGAGGTAGAAAGGCACAAGTCTGATGGATCTGGAAAAAGGCTTTTGTTTCTTTTAAAAATAGCTCATACCAGCGTCAGGGCTGAGTGACCCATTTGAGCGGAGGTTGAAAACACACTTTCACTGCTAACGTCGAGAACCTGGGGAAAGAACAGAAGATAAATGGCAGTGATAAAACCATCTCTCTTCATAAGGAAGGAGAGAGAAGACCCCTTTGAACCTTAGCTGAGGAGGAATCTCCTGTCCCGGGAAAATCATTTAGGACACGGCTGCTTCGGAAAAGTACGCTGAGGAACGGATGATGGATATCTTCAAGATGGGAAAAAAAAGGTGGTGGAAGATTACATTTCTCAAATTTAAATGTGACACACACACACACACACACACACACACAAACACACACACAAAACAAAGTGCTGTGGCGCATCAAACTCAATTGTCTTTTTACATTTATTAGATTTGATTCATATTAAAGGTGTGATATTTCAATATAATAGTATTCTGTGAAATATGCATTTTAATATTCAATATTGCTTTTTTTTTCTTCTTAAAGGATTTTTTCATGGTGGTTCATATCTACTTGATTTTTGAAAGAAATACTGAATATACACTGGACTACAAAAGTTTGTGCCCCCATGGGTTACTTTTTTGCACTCAACTCAATATTTTGTATCAAATAAGTTTAACAATGTACAGCTTAGTGCAAAAGTTTGCACACCTCAGTGGTTTCTAGGTGAAAAATGGTAACATTAGCAATATGTTAAAATGGATCTATTAAAAATAAAACAAATAAACAAATAAAAACATACAGTTGCACTCAACTGTATGTTCTTTAACCTGCTCAAATAAGTTACAAAATCTGTACAGTTCTATGCAAAAATTTGTACACCCCAATATTTCCAGTTTATTTTCTAAACTTGCTGTTCTGTTACTGTTTTAATTCTTTTTTTCTTTTTCTTTTCTTTCTCTCCCTCTTTACCTTCCTTCTTTCTTTTCTTTTCTTTCCAGTTAAACAGCTAAAAATAACAATGAACAAATGACTGACGTATTTTTATTTGTCCAAATTACGTGGAAAAAACACCTCCAAAACAACCTACTTTCTTTCTTTTTATTTTTATTTTTTGCCTTCCTTTTCATTTTTTTCCTTTTTCATGCTTTTTTTCTTTTTCTATTTTTTATTATCTATTTTCATTTTATTTCATTTTATTGTTTTTCTTCCTCCAGAATTTTCTTTCTCCCCCATTCTTTTATCCCTCTACCCTTCTTTATCTTCCTCCTGCTCTCCTTCTTTTCCTTCATTCCTTGCTTTCCATTTTGTTTTACTACTAACAATAACTGGATGACTGAAGTGTTTTTATTTGTCCAAATTAGCTGCTGAACCATTTCCCCACACAGCTTTCTTTTTTCTTTTTTCTTCTACTTTTTTCATGTTTTTTTTAAAATCTACCTTTTCTATTCTTTTATTTCTCCCTACTTGTTTCTTGTCTTCTCACTCTTCATCCTTTCCTTTCTGTTTTTTGTAACCCATCCCCAAAGTATTTGTGTTTATTTATTTATTTTTGCGCTTAGGCTTCTATTAGATTTTGCAGAACTTGTAATGAGGAGGAAAACAACTCTTCTTGCCCTGTTTATAAATGATGGCTCCTCTTCAGTGTGTGTTTGAAATGTGTGCTTTTTTCGTGCTGTTTTCCCTGTTCAGGGATGAAACGTGTCCCAGCTGCTGCTCTTGCAACTATCCAAACTTGCTGAGCTCGCATTCTCATGAACCCACGAGATGTTTTTTCCCCATCATGCCCGGCTCTTTTTCTTTACGCCAGACCCCCACATGTGAGTGCTGGTGTCTGTGCTGAGATCGGACATAATACCCAAGCGTGTGATTGTAGAGTGTTACTCAGAGATCTGCACAGACAGACAGAGATAAATAAACAAACAAACAAACAAATAAATAAAATCGCAGCACAGATGGCAGAAAACACCCTTTAGAGTCCCTCTGATTAACACGTCGGACATTTTGGTCATCTCGCTGCAGGAACATGAGGAATGTGTCGACGCACTGTGTGTAAAACTGATCAGGACTGATTCATTAGCGCAGCTCTGTTCAATACTCGCGCGCGCGCGCACACACACACACACACACACACACGTACGTTTATGATCCTTACAGGTTTAATTGAGCGGGATGCCTTTCCTAAATGAGCTAGAAAACATTTCCAGGCTGGTTAAGCCCCCGAGGTGGCGTGTGATGAATGGCAGGCTCGTTAATTTACACTGAAACACTCAAACCATCACACCTGCTGTTCCGGGTTCGACCTGCGAGTGTGTGCAGTCTCAGCGGCGCTATCGATTCCTCGGTGTGTTTCGTATCGAGTGTGAGCAGAAACACTGTAAAAGTGAAAAACAAGAGCTGCTTGAACTTCAACACAGAGCAGGAGGATTGCATCATAAAAAACACCCAAGTTTACCTGCAGAGCTGCTGGAAAGAGCTAAGTGGAAACGTTCGGAAACCATCTGAAATCTGAAACGATCTGTTCTCTGGATTTCAACATGGGATCTGATCTTCAGTTAGTTAAATAAAAACTGTCTTACCAAAGCCTTTAAGGACAATAAAAACAGTTAAAAATAAAATTTAGGACAAAAACGTGTTGAAGTTTGGGGCATCAACCCAAAATAACAACAACAACAACAACAAAGAATTTAAGATGCTTTGGGGGCATAAAATGACATTTTCCTTCTTTAGCCATCTTTATCCATCACAAAAAAAAAACAAACAAAAAACAAACAAAGCAGCTTTAAGGTAAAATAAAACGGGGGGCTGGGATTAACAATTCTGACAACAAACAAAAAATGTTGTAACACTTTAAGGTCGGGTACGGAGGAACCAGAAGGGAGACAGGCTTAATCCAACTCGAACACTTTTATTTCTTCCTTTTTTCTCGGTATTTGGGTTTTTCTTTTATTTCCTAGCACATATATATATATATATATATATATATATATATATATATATATGTACACACGCACGCGCACATGTGGCTCTGTGTCGGCGCCGTTTTTTCTCTCTCGAGGCGCGTGTCTGTCCTCCTTTTCTCCTCACTGCAACACAGAACACTCGTTAGTCTAAATTTCCTACAGGTGTGTAAACCTTACCACTCGCTTTCTCCGGCTCCACCCTCCATTCACAAACCGGTGCTCGACCACGCCCCCGCCTCCACAAATGTGTTTGCGGGTATTTTGAATAAAAAACACCTATAATTTTTTCATCCCTATCCTTTCTTTCATTCTTCTTGAGGATCATACTTTCTTTCTTTCATTTTGATCCATTTTTTAAAAATGTTCTTCTTCCATGCAGGTTTTCTTTTTTACTGTTACAGTTTTCTACAAATTATGTACAACCCCGGAAGTCATATTATATTAAAATCATATTAGAATAATTTATGTGTGTATATATACAATGTGATGGATTTCCTATTAATGAGAACATCGATTCCAAAGACAGATGAGGACAGACGGATGGTGTTCTCTCATTATTGTATACATTTTTCCTCTTGTCTCTCTCGGGTTTTTCTGCACACATCCATCACTGCAGTAAGGACAGCCGTCTCTCTGAAGTCAGATCACTGATGCAGGATGATGAACTCAGTGTCAGAATGAGACGATGTGATGCATTAACAGCATTTATAAATGTACCGAGATGTCTGAGAAGCAGCATATGGATCATATACAGCTTTTCAGCAGATGGTTTGAAGGGGGAAAAAAAGAAAAAAATGGTTTATATAACAACCATTTAATACACATCAGGTGTTTTAAACAAATCAAACTCGACGCCAACGTTGCTCAACAGCAACGCCTCCTCTGCAAACAAGTCTAGTCCTTCTTGCTATTAATTTGTATGGCTGAAATCTATTTAAAATAAACTTCAAACCGGACGCTTTTGAAGAAAATCTATTTTAGAAATTTGACCTTGCTGTGACCTTGACCCTGTTTGGATCTATTCCAAAATCGAATCGGTTCATCGGTTGGTTATAATGACTGTTCCATATCAGTCCTCTAACATCTAACTACTCGTTCCTGAGATGTCACACTAACAAGAATCTCAGATGGATGCACACATAGACAAATACAAATACTCGGAAGGATGCACACATAGACAAAAACAGAAAAAACATAATGCGTCCACCACCACCAACACCTCGTGACTGAGGCATAAAAAGTGAAGGACAAAGGAAGAATAGCAAGATCAGTGTTTTTTTATGGTGATAATTAGCAAAATAAGCTCTAAAGAAAAAGGAGTTATATATAGATTTAACAAGTGAATATGTCGGTATGTTGATTGACCTAAAGCTAATATGTGTATATACGGTACAGTGTAACTCATTTACAGGTAAGAGATGCTGCTGTATTTACTGCTCATGCTATGCATGGCCATTTTGATTTGACATCACTTGCTGAACTTGGAGGCGAGAATACCTCCCCAAGTTCCCTAGTAGGAATTCTGAGTCGAGGGGGCGTTTATTTTGTTTTTTCCTGTTTGGAGATTGGGGAATTATAAGTTGCAACATATGTCAGATTCATCTAGATTCATTCTTTGTTAGCTTTATTACACACTGCTCTCTTTGAGGAAACTAAAACATCAGAGTCAACAATCCCTAGAAGAACATGCTTGAAAAACAACAGATGGAAAATGAGTGTGTATGTGTGTATATATGTGTGTGTGTGTGTGTGTGTGTGTGTGTGTGTGTGTGTGTGTGTACACTGTTTCATTATAAACCCAAGCTGAGAGAACAAGCTGTTCCTCAAACTTGCTGTGAATTTTAAAGCATTGACGTTGCTTGATGTTGAATGATAGGTGTGTTACGTGTTCGAGACTGAAACAGTGTGTGCTGTTTGCTGTTTACTGCACTGATTGTTATATAAATAAGCTCACAAGTTGAGTCAAATGTACCGCTTGGGTGTAATGATGACTGTGACTTGCAGGAACCGGATCATGAATAAAAAGAGTAAAAATAAATAAATAAATAAATAAATAAATGGGGGGGAAAAAAAAAACACATTCAAGTGTAAAGTACTTGAATTTTGATTTAAAATAAATAAATAAATAAATAAAATTCTTGGAAAACTGTTAAAAATTGATCAAATCAAAGACATAATTTAATGTGTGGCATCATAAAACAAGCTAGAAAACACACATAATCATTTAGCATGTTCAGCACCTACACACAGACCAAACACTGCAGGTCATTAAAAAAAAATATATATATTATTTTGCGTGGCTAAATTCCAGTATTATTATTTATGTTACATGGCCCCAGTTTACGTTGTTGACTCAAAATATTCTGATTATAAGCCGCCCTTTTCTCTTTCCATTCTTGTAATCTGTTCCTGTTGCCATGGCAAATAATTAGTCTCTCATGTTGCTTGTTACCTCTGTGTCATTCCTCTGTTTAATCCCTCTCACCCTGATTTACTAAAGGCAACATGGTCTATGCAGGATTACACATGAGCAAAATAACATGTATTGTCTGCTCTTACTCTTGTCTGGTTTTAGTCCTGTCTGATCTCAATCTTGTCTGTTGCTATTCTTTGCTGGCCTTAGTATTTTCATGTCTGGTCTTAATGTTATCTGGTCTTAGTATTGTTTTATCTGGTATTAGATTTGTCTGGTCTTAGTCTTCTCTGGTCTGGGTAATATCTTGACTGTTTTTAGTTTCAGTCTTGACTGGTTTCAGTCTTGTTAGGCCTTAGTCTTGTATACTATTAGTCATGTCTTGTCTTGTCTAATCTTAGTCATGTATGGTCTTAGTCTTGTCTGTTTGCTTAAAGTTCCAGATTTTTTAACTAGATTTTAATGGTTCCTCTAGCACCATTAATCATATTTCCTCACCCACCAGATTCCAGTACAGTTATGTATTTCAGCCTAACAATCATATGAAAACATGGAAGACTTTGGGAAACTGAGTAAAAGACTCCTTTCCCTTTGCTGTACATTAGCATTGATAAACACATTGAGTGTGCTGGAGGTCTCAGGTGTTCAGCTGAGATTTATCTTTCTTAAGGGCCTCGGAGACTGAGTGTGTGTGAGTGTGTGTGAGTGTGTGTGAGTGTGTGTGAGTGTGTGTGTGTGTGTGTGTGTGTGTGTGTGTGTGTGTGTGTGTGTGTGTGTGTGTGTGTGTGTGTGTGTGTGTCTTTTGTCTCAATAAAGGCAGGAGTGGAATGTGAAACACAACTGAGCTGAGCTTCATTTAGTCAGGTAATGGCTCACTGGTGGCTTTTCAGCTTCGGTTGGGTTTTTCAACTAAAACAAAATTTCATCCACTTGAAGCAAAACAGCAACTTTAAAGTCTGATATTTAGTTTAAAGCTAGGTCTAAGCATTGCAAATGAATCATAAAGCTAACTATCTTAGCAACATATAATGTAGCCTTATAGCAATCCAGTGTCCTTTAAACTATATGCAGGCATATATTGTTGATGTTTTGGGTTAAATGCAGTTATTATTGCAGAGGATTGTTTCTCATATTATATATCAGGTGTAATGAATTCAAAAGGCATTACTAGCATTATTCTTTTCCACCAGAATAATGAAATGGATCAACTTTAAACATGAAACGAAAACAGAAGCGCACGCTTGGATTCAACGCACCTTTTTAAAGGAGACAAGCATGCCTGCATTATCTACCAGAATGTGTAGTAACTCGGATGAATCTGCAACGTTAAAATAATATTCTCTACCAGTTACAATTAATGTAACAAATTAAAAGATGTTTAACACGTTTAAATGTATTCTCCAATTTATGTAAGGAATTAGCTCGGATGGCGTGAAATATATCTATATATCTAGTCAACGCGTGTTGTGACCAGTTATAAATATATATCAGCCATTAAAGGGAATTCACGTAGGTGCACATATACATATAGATAATTAACTACAACGGATTATAATTAATTATGACTATGTATGTGGCCTAGATCAGCTTTATGAACTCTAAAGAGTGAGTTTATCCTTCTGGCCAGGAAGAATTAACTCACGAAGTTTGTTATTAAAGATTAGAGCGGGTAATCGAGATCGCAGCGTTTAATTGACTCATCCCGTGAGCAAAACAGAGAAAATCAAGTGTGGGATAATAGATTTTAATAGCTAGATGTGATTATGGATACACACGACTAACTCTAAGCAAAACATACATATATATACATCTATATACAGGGAGAGAAAAGGGATAGAGAGAAAGTAATGAAAGAAAGGGAAGCAGACAAAAACACAACTAATTAGCCTTTTTCAGAACCCAGCAACAAACTTAATTCTCCTGTAACACAGGGGTCCAATCTTAAACGCAGATATAGGTCATTAACTATACTTGCATAGCCTCAAGGTTGAGAGTTTGCGCGAGGTCATGTAGAGTTCGCTGGTTCGTTGCGCCGTTTGAAAAGGCATGAAGAGGTTACATCCTTTGTCCGGGAGAGAGATCCTGGTTTCCTCTTCCCGGGGCACGTGACCCTGGGGGTGAGAAACCGGAAGGAGTGTAGGAGTGAAGTTAAAGAGACTCTAAGAGCTGACTCTAACTCGAGTTGAAGTGAGCGTGGTGTTGTTTTAAAGACAACACCAATGCACACGCCTCTTTGGGCTATGGGCCAATCAGGAAGTTGGGTTTGCATGTCTGGATGAACTCTCTTTGTCTGGTCTCGGACCCTAATTTAAATGTCCAGGGAGGAGCTGGCTTATATCGTGTTATAAATGAAATTAAGAGAAAACATGAAATGATGTATCCCATTGCAGTATGATATGCATAATCAATCCGGGTATCTCAAGACGATTAACTACATACCAAATTCGATGGATTTGTAAAGAATATTACAAATAAAACCTGGTTACAGACATTTAAAATTATATGCTAGATTAAAAGTATCTAAAGTCATTAAGGTTAGTTACATAAACACACAATATATGTAAACAAGATAACATCACACTATTTAGACATCGAATAATTACATATAATTACACGTTGCATTGAAGAGAGAGAGATTTCTCCATTGTGTGTGTAAGGTAAGCTTGTGTGTGTGTAAGGTAAGCGTGTGTGTGTGTGTTGTGTGTGTGTGTGTGTGTGCGCGCATGCGCGTGTGTATGTCCAGAAGAGGGGGCTGGCGTTCTTCTAATGTCCCACTGGTCCTTGGTCACCTCAGATGTGACCTTAGGGAGGACGTTTTCTCCTCTGGCCTGCTGATTCTGAGGCTAAATCTATGTGCTCGTAAACAGAGATTAGGTCAGAGATTTACAGGCCCCTGGTCGGAGTTTTGCTGGACCCCTGCTGATGAACTAATCGTTAAGTTTCCCAGACGTTCAGTCATCAAAGGTTTCTTTTATTGCAGGGGTAAGTCCTGTGTGGGTTCCAAAGAGTCTTTTGCATCTCAAAGGTGCATCTGGTCAAAGGAGGCCTCTCGGGGTTACTCTATGTCACCTGAGTGGTGAAACTTTCTATGTTTCGTTTGGATTAATTTAGAAATCAGTTTGGGCATAGTCATACACTACACAGGTATGAGTGTCAATAGTCAAGGTTGGAAAGCACTTTTCCAGGGTTATCACCTTCAACTGATTGCCTTTTTATTCTGTTGTTGGGGCAGGGGAAGAGCCTTCAGTTGTGTGCTCTGGAGCTTCCAAGAATCTTCAGTAGCATAGCAAAGCTTAAAAATACTTGATCCAGTAGTTTTGGTAGTACAGACTCAACACTAACAATCCAGTGGGCCCAGGTTCCCCATGTAGTTGGGCTGGGGGGTGAAGAGCAGGAAGAGGCACCATTATCTTTCTCTGCTAACACCTAGACTGGAAACTACACTGGGTAAGGGTTACAGGTTTGAAGGGGCACTGGTGACTTGCCCATCTGAACAACAAAGGTGTGTTGGAAGGGCTGTTGGTCAGATGAGTAAGTAAGTGGAGTCCATTCGGGTATGTAAACCTTACCTGGTGGAATTTTCAGTGTGGCATCTACTGGCACAGGATTATCAAATCGTTGTTGATAGGCTACAGAAGGCTGAACCCTTCTCATACTTTTGTAGACTGGAGTAAACGAGGTGGAGGTTGATATCTTTCAGGTCAGTGGAGACTCTGTCCAGCACAGGGCTGAGGAATTCCCAACAAGGGAAGCCTCCTGCAGAACAGGAGATGCTTCCCCTATCCGGGTACTCTATCGGCCAGTTCCTTGAAGTCTATACCTACAGCTAAGTGCCCTGATTCCAGGGAGGTTGGACAGAATTATCATTATAGAGCACACCTGCTCTGTAGTACTGGTATAGAAAAAAGATGGTTCCTTTAGATTTTGTGTGGACTATAGCAAATTAAACGCAATACCACACAGGCATGTCTTCCCCCTCCCATGGATGGAAAAGTCATTGACTAGACTGAAGTGAGCCTTTTGGTACATGATGTCTGATTAGTGTATTGGCAATTTGAGGTGACCCCTGAGGATCAAGAAAAAAGCCTTCGCTACAACAATGGGCTTTTTTTTAATGAGTTCTAACAAATGCCCTTCGATTTGTGCAACATTCCAGCATCTTATGCAGAGATGTCTGGGGAATCAAGTACATGACGACCTCTTGATCTACCATGAAAAACTTCTAGTCTATTTGTTCAGAAATACAGAAATACAAAAGGAAGTAAATTAAAGCATTAAAAGGACATGGGACAGGGTTAACTTTTTTGTTTGTTTATTTAAAAACAAAACATAAGTAGTGGACTGCATTAGATGAGAAGTTAACAGTAATAATGTTCCTTGGGCATAAAGACCTTGGGCATTACTGTATTTTCCCCTTAAGCAGCTCCTCACCTGGAAGCAGTAAGCATGCTGTGGTAGGTTGTCTTACCAGATACAACGGGAGTTGACCCATGTGGTTAGTGATCAATGTGAAAAACAGGAGGGGGGAACATTTGCTGGACGGACGAATGGACCAGGAAATGGAGCAACTGAAGCTGTGCAATCTGAGAAAACCAGATTGTTTTTCAAATCAATCTGAGGAATCCAAATTGTTTTTCAATGCTCGCAAGCAAACTGTGGTTGTTTTTCTTGCTTACTGACATTGTGATACTCTACCCTGTAGTTAAGATAACTAAACCCATTTTGCAGGACCAGTACCAGTATTTTTATTTATATATACAGTGGGGGAAAAAGTATTTGATCCCCTGCTGATTTTGTACGTTTGCCCATTGACAAAGAAGTGATCAGTCTATAATTTTAATGGTAGGTGTATTTTAACAGTGAGAGACAGAATAACAACAAAAAAATCCAGAAAAACACATTTCAAAAAAGTTATAAATTGATTTGCATTTTAATGAGGGAAATAAGTATTTGACCCCTTCGACTTAGTACTTGGTGGCAAAACCCTTGTTGGCAATCACAGAGGTCAGATGTTTCTTGTAGTTGGCCACTGGGTTTTCACACATCTCAGGAGGGATTTTGTCCCACTCCTCTTTGCAGATCCTCTCCAAGTCATTAAGGTCTCGAGGCTGATGTTTGGCAACTCGAACCTTCAGCTCCCTCCACAGATTTTCTATGGGATTAAGGTCTGGAGACTGGCTAGGCCACTCCAGGACCTTAATATGCTTCTTCTTGAGCCACTCCTTGACTGTGTGTTTTGGGTCATTGTCATGCTGGAATACCCATCCATGACCCATTTTCAATGCCCTGGTTGAGGGAAGGAGGTTCTCACCCAAGATTTGATGGTACATGGCCCTGTCCATCGTCCCTTTGATGCAGTGCAGTTGTCCTGTCCCTGTAGCAGAAAAACACCCCCAAAGCATAATGTTCCCACCCCCATGTTTGACGGTGGGGATGGTGTTCTTGGGGTCATAGGCAGCATTCCTCCTCCTCCAAACACGGTGGGTTGAGCTGATGCCAAAGAGCTCGATTTTGGTCTCATCTGACCACAACACTTTCATCCAGTTCTCCTCTGAATCATTCAGGAAAACTTCAGATGGGCCTGTACATGTGCTTTCTTGAGCAGGGGGACCTTGCGGGCGCTGCAGGATTTCAGTCCTTCACGGCGTTGTGTGTTACCAATTGTTTTCTTGGTGACTATGGTCCCAGTTGCCTTGAGATCATTAACAAGATCCTCCTGTGTAGTTCTGGGCTGATTCTGCACCGTTCTCATGATCATTGAAACTCCACGAGGTGAGCCCCAGACCGAGGGAGACTGACAGTTTCTTCCATTTGCGAATAATCGTACCAACTGTTGTCACCTTCTCACCAAGCTGCTTGGCCATGGTCTTGTAGCCCATTCCAGCCTTGTATAGGTCTACAATCTTGTCCCTGACATCCTTGGACAGCTCTTTGGTCTTGGCCATGGTGGAGAGTTTTGAATCTGATTGATTGATTGCTTCTGTGGACAAGTGTCTTTTATATACAGGTAACAAGCGGAGATTAGGAGCACTCCCTTTAAGAGAGTGCTCCTAATCTCAGCTCGTTACCTGTGTAAAAGACACCTGCGAGCCAGAAATCTTGTTGAATGATAGGGGATCAAATACTTTTTTCCCCCACTATATGTGTGTGTGTGTGTGTGTGTGTGTGTGTGTGTGTGTGTGTGTGTGTGTGTGTGTGTGTGTGTGTGTGTGTATATATATATATATATATATATATATATATATATATATATATATATATATATATATATATATATATATATATATACATACACACAGTATCTCACAAAAGTGAGTACTGAGTTACACCCCTCACATTTTTGTAAATATTTTATTATATCTTTTCATGGGACAACATTGAAGAAATGACACTTTGCTACAATGTAAAGTAGTGAGTGTACAGCTTGTATAACAGTGTAAATTTGCTGTCCCCTCAAAATAACTCAACACACAGCCATTAATGTCTAAACCGCTGGCAACAAAAGTGAGTACACCCCTAAGTGAAAATGTCCAAATTGGGCCCAATTAGCCATTTTCCCTCCCCGGTTTAATGTGACCAGTTAGTGTTACAAGGTCTCAGGTGTGAATGGGGAGCAGGTGTGTTAAGTTTGGTGTTATCGCTCTCACACTCTCTCATACTGGTCACTGGAAATTCAACATGGCACCTCATGGCAAAGAACACTCTGAGGATCTGAAAAAAAGAATTGTTGCTCTACATAAAGATGGCCTAGGCTATAAGAAGATTGCCAGCACCCTGAAACTGAGCTGCAGCATGGTGGCCAAGACCATACAGCGGTTTAACAGGACAGGTTCCACTCAGAACAGGCCTCGCCATGGTCGACCAAAGAAGTTGAGTGCACGTGCTCAGCATCATATCCAGAGATTGGCTTTGCAGAATAGACGTATGAGTGCTGCCAGCATTGCTGCAGAGGTTGAAGGGGTGGGGGGTCAGCCTGTCAGTGCTCAGACCATACGCCGCACACTGCATCAAATTGGTCTGCATAGGTGTCGTCCCAGAAGGAAGCCTCTTCTAACGATGATGCACAAGAAAGCCCGCAAACAGTTTGCTGAAGACAAGCAGACTAAGGACATGGATTACTGGAACCATGTCCTGTGGTCTGATGAGACCAAGATAAACTTATTTGGTTCAGATGGTGTCAAGCGTGTGTGGCGGCAACCAGGTGAGGAGTACAAAGACAAGTGTGTCTTGCCTACAGTCAAGCATGGTGGTGGGAGTGTCATGGTCTGGGGCTGCATGAGTGCTGCCAGCACTGGGGAGCTACAGTTCATTGAGGGAACCATGAATGCCAACATGTACTGTGACATAATGAAGCAGAGCATGATCCCCTCCCTTCGGAAACTGGGCCGCAGGGCAGTATTCCAACATGATAACGACCCCAAACACACCTCCAAGACGACCACTGCCTTGCTAAAGAAGCTGAGGGTAAAGGTGATGGACTGGCCAAGCATGTCTCCAGACCTGAACCCTATTGAGCATCTGTGGGGCATCCTCAAACGGAAGGTGGAGGAGCGCAAGGTCTCTAACATCCACCAATTCTGTGATGTCATCATGGAGGAGTGGAAGAGGACTCCAGTGGCAACCTGTGAAGCTTTGGTGAACTCCATGCCCAACAGGGTTAAGGCAGTGCTGGAAAATAATGGTGACCACAGAAAATATTGATACTTTGGGCCCAATTTGGGCATTTTCACTTAGGGGTGTACTCACTTTTGTTGCCAGCAGTTTAGACATTAATGGCTGTGTTGAGTTATTTTGAGGGGACTGCAAATTTACACTGTTATACAAGCTGTACACTCACTACTTTACATTGTAGCAAAGTGTCATTTCTTCAGTGTTGTCCCATGAAAAGATACAATAAAATATTTACAAAAATGTGAGGGGTGTACTCACTTTTGTGAGATACTGTCTGTATATATATATATATATATATATATATATATGTGTGTGTGTGTGTGTGTGTGTGTGTGTGTGTGTGTGTGTGTGCGTGTGTGTGTGTGTGTGTGTGTGTGTGTGTGTACACCTTAAAGTCAGCTGGGAAGGGTCAGCTGAGGCTTAAGACAAAGAAAAGTGATTATGAACTGCTGAAGTTCTTCTGCATGTATTTGGGCTCTTAATACTTGTGGGTCATTTGTATTGTGATGAGTGTAATGTAAATGATCTTTCCTTCATCTATCCCTGAAAATCATACTGCTCTCAACACCAACACCATCAATACCACTATTACCATTACCAACACCTTCAGCATCATGACCATCACCAACACCATCACCAGCACTATCACTAACATCACTAACACACTAACACCAACATGAACACCAACACCTTCAGCATCACCAACACCATTACCAACACCAACATCATCACCATGTAAATGTAAATGGTCTTTCCTTCATCCATGTCATATTGGCCAAATCATATTTTTCTTTATTTTTTTTCATTTCAGCATTCAGAGAGCCTATCTATCTATCTATCTATCTATCTATCTATCTATCTATCTATCTATCTATCTATCTATCTATCTATCTATCTATCTATCTATCTATCTATCTATCTATCTCTGAGTGTGTGTGTCTTTCTTCTCCATCCTCCTCAGCCTGTATTAGCACACACTGCCCATGGTTTTGTCCCCCAAGGTCTCTGATCTGCTTCTGACTTATAATTACATCAAGGCTTTATTACAGGAGACGCAGATCGTGAGAATTTCATGCTGGCCGTGTGTGAAGTGTCAGGCTCCATATAATCTCCATGACCACATGACATCTTTTTTTTTTCCTCCTCCCTCTTTCGTCGAGCCGCTCTCTCAGTGCATATTCATGCACGACAGGAATTATTCCTGCTGTCTGCTTATGAATATTTCATATTTCAGTGGAGGAGTACGTGAAGAGGAAGGTAACAGGTTTGATCTGAGTGGAGCTGCTGTTCTTGTGCAAGCAGGAAGAATTACTAAACAGACTCTTCGTGTAAAAAATGGTGGAAGGTGGTGATTAATTTTCTAGAACAGCAGCTCTGACAGTAGTGCAACTGCAAATCACTGGTTTATATTAATGCGTTTGTTCTAATACATTATTGTTTCTATAGTAACAGCTCATTCACTGGGAAGTGGCCGCTTCTTATAAATGGATTGAAATAATAAAAAGGGTGTGATTGTTGATTTCTGTAAAGAGGTATTTATGTAACATTATGGAAGGAGTCTCCATTGTCAACACTCTGTAACAGTCAGTGGTAAAGCTGTAATGTTGTTGTTTATTGACATCTTCAGGACAGAGGAGTTTACACTTTGCGGTTTCTGGGGAGTATGATAAGTTGCGTTTTTTAAAATTTTTTTATTATTAACTTCAAGAAAAAGTGAGAACAACTGTTTCTAGCTGCTATAATGTAAGTGAGAACAGGAATTAACTTTAATGATGTTAAATGTAACTTTAAATGAATATAGACAAAAACTATGGTGTGTCATTCTTTAATTGTTATTACTGTGGTATAAGAGGTGTACAATCCTTGGGAACATGCTGTATTGGAAAATCAATCAAGTTCAGGGTGGTAACTCCACTTCATCACACCACCTTGTCACTCACTTTTTGGATGAAAACATTTTTTTTTTAATGACCCATCTTTCTACTAATTTTTCATTAACTGAAGCTCAAATGTAAGCGTAAGCTCAAAAATGTAACTGCTAAGGCACTTGGTGTATAAAATGGCAGCATCGAAAGAGGCTCATCTTTTATTGTTCCATCCTGGGAAAGTGATGACAGATCAGGAGTTACATGGAGGAACGACTCAGCCGGAGAAATGGAGAGGAAGTGAAGTGTGTGTTTATTCGGGAGGATGGAGAATGACAGACAAATGGATCGGTTTGGATTTTAAAGATCGTTTGTATTGAAAGCCATTTCCTTTCACAGCAAACTGACATCACAGACACGCCTATTCCTCTCAGCACACAGACATGCTGAAGAAATGCATAAAATAAATAAAAATAGAAGTGAAGAAAGTGAGAGAGCAGCACAGGACAGAGTGAAGGACCTTCATGGTGCGTTCACATGGCTTTTTTAAATAGAAAAATAGCTGGACGGGGTGCCTTTTCACGCTTATATGAGTTTAAAATGTGCACTTTGTAAACATAACAACGCTCTGACCAACCCTAGCTAGTATCTGCTAAATAAGTAACCTAGCTTGATCTCTAGATCAGATTATTGTGTAGTTAAATATTGTGTATTGGGTCTCGAGCATTGTGTAGTTGTGCACTGTCATCAAGTATTATGCAGTTCTGTGTTGTATCGTTGAGTATTGTGTAGATGTGTATTGTGTAGTCGAGTATTGTGTAGTTGAGTAGTGTGTAACTGATTATTGCATAATTGAGTGCTGTGTAGTTAAATATTGTGTAGTTGATATGTTGAGTTGTGTGTACTGGAGTTAAATGTTGGTTAAATGTTGCATAGTTGAGTATTGTGTAGTTGTGTGTTGTGTCATTGAGTATTGTTTAGTTGAGTATTGTGTAGTTGAATGTTGCATAGTCAGTTATTGTGTCGTGAGTGTTGTGTAGTTAAATATTATCTAGTTGAGATTGTGTAGATGTGCATTGTTGAATCAATTATATTTTGACTACAAGTGATTTATTTTACACACACACACACACACACACACACACACACACACACACACACACACACACACACACACACACACACACACAGAGCCCTGTTTTATGTCTTCTGTTCCTGGATATGAGGTACAGTACCACACTGTGCACAGCAGACAGGGTTTCTCGGCTCAGTGTGACGCTCCCTGCAGGCCGGCGAGGTGTGAACCACCGCATTTTCACTCTGAGGAGAATTTTTTTTTAATAATGTTTATCTATCTATCTATCTATCTGAAAAGTTTCCTCTCGTGTTTAAAAAAAAACAAAACATTTTAATCCCCGAGGAGCTTAGCGTAGCTTGCTTATGACCTCAACAACATAAATTTAAACATTTCCTACTGAGGTGCATTATGGGTAGTTTGGATATGAAAACACTACAGGGTCTTTACTCAGTTTAGAAGTTCTAAATAACACCTCAAAGTTTGCAGTGTTTCACAAAGGAAATGTGGTGAATCTGTTTAATCCTACTTCTGTGTCCCAGTGAGAGTCGCTTATTCGTGTGTTATTAGAAAAAAAGGCCTTTGACTGGCTCATGGATTCACACATAATTGGAGGGAAAGATGAAAGAAATAATTTACTCCCAATCGAATCAGCACAGGATGATGAGAAGGCAGGATGGAGAAAATCCCTCGCTTCCTTATTCGAACCAAGACACTCGAAATGAGATTTCTTTCCTCCTGACTGCAAAAAAGTCTCAGAGGAAAGAAGTGGTGTGGTTAAAGCGAGATGCTCTGGTGACCATATTACACAGTGAGAGAAACAGAGAGAGAGAGACAGAGAGAGAGAGAGATGAGAATTATAGTGGTTTTAGATGGATGAAATGGTAGAATGGATGTGATTTCCCCGTCTGTTTCTTTGCGCTCAGGAACACAGACCCGCTCACATATCGCAGTTATCGCTGTCCTGAAGGAAATTCCGGCTCTTCATCTTCCCACTCTGGCTCTTTGCAGCTCCAATACTGCCATCATCACCCTTCTCCTCCTCCTCTTTCTCCTCCTCCTGCTCTTCCTCTTCATCTTCTCCGTCCCACACACAACTGCTCTCAACACCACCACCATCAATACCACTATCACCATTACCAACACCTTCAGCATCATCATCATGACCAACACCAGCACAATCACTAACACCACCAACACCATTACCAGCACAATCAATGTCACTATCACCATTACCAACAACAACACCATCAATACCATTATCACCATCACCAGCACTATCACCAACATTATTATCATCACCAACACCATCAACACCAAACCCATCATCAACACCATAACCCAAACCAACACCATCATCACCAACACAATCACTATCACCAACATCACCAGCACCAACATGACCATCACCACCACCAATACTATCACCAACATCAACACATACACCACTACCATCACCAAAATCGTGACTATCACCATCACCAACATTATCACAAACACTAGCAGAAACAGCATCACCATTCTTTAGCTCATCTTACTGAGCTGCTTCCACACTCTTGCAGCTAGCCATCATAGCTAACTTTTCACTCCACGTCCTTTATTTGTGGTTTGGGTTTTGTCTCCTCCTCTCTTCTCTCATTGGTAGATTGCCTAAATATGTGCACCTGTCCTGTACTCAGTTCTTGATTTGGTTTGGGTATTTATTCCCTGCTGTTTCCTTATTTCAGTGTGTTTCTTAGCCTTATCGCTGTATCGTCCGGTTTTCCGAATTGTGAATACCTTTTCATTTTGATCATGGCTCTTTTTTCCACCGCTGCTATGAACTTTGATGATGACATTTGGAATGTCATTAATAAAGAATCCTCAGAGTTTCCATCCTGCCTCAAACTGCATGCCACACTTCAGACTAATGCTCAACTCGGTGAGAAAATGGAATTCAAACATTCATCAGGCTTCTTCACATCACAGCATGTTTCTGTAAATGGTCAAGAGTGGTTTTACCTCCTGTGAATTAATAGCTTTAGTTTAATGCCTCTGAAATGCTAAAGTTTTGAAGACGTTAAAACTCTGGAGACGCTACGCTCTTGAAGTTTGTCCTTTATATAAATGACAGAAATTCTGAGGTTAGTGCAGGATCATGAAGGTCATGCCTTAAAGGAGCAGCATAATAAATCTGATGAATATTACACGCATTCTCTGGGGCAGGAGACAAGGACTCCTCACATTCAAACACATCAACTTTTCTTTCTCACCTCCTTCAGTTTCTCCTGTGTGTGTGTGTGTGATCTAGAGAGCAAAAGTTTTTCTTCCTCATTCATTTTGATTAACCATCCAAATGAAAGATTATCGCTGAGGAATATTTGATGAAGCCACAGGGAAGCATCATAAATTCTTTATCTTCAGACCTTCTGTCTTACAAACCTTTCCAACTCTTAATACCTTTTTAAACTTACCTAATGTCATGTTTCATGTGATCAATCCCCAGAACTACCTCAGCTAATGAGACCTTCATCACTTCCATGACACAAAACATCTGGTGAAGTTTAAACAAGAATTACATTAAATACAAATCACAATCTGATCATCTTAAATGATGGAAATGTGGGAATACAGAAACGATGTTCAAACAAGGTGTGAGGATGAAAAAGTGACAAAGTATTAATTTTAATACATTTTATTTAGGATAATCAGGTTCTAGCGATTCTTTGTGATGCAAAATCTAAATGTTTATCTTAAACTACACAAATCCTTTAAAATGTGACATTTGGGATACAAATTAGGTGTTCTATGTTTCAGTTTCTTTCTTTTTTTCTTTGTTGTATCTTTTCTTCCTGCATCAGATTTTTCATATAAAAATAATATTTGGGAGATATTTGTTTCTTTCTTTCTGCTTTCAATATTTCTTATAAAAACTCTAACATTTGGGATACAAACACCACTAGCTCACTTCCTTCCTTCCTTCCTTCCATCCATCCATAAAGTGATATTTGCAATGCAACCCAGTGTGTCATAGACTTGTTTTGTAATTTTTTTCTTTCTTTCTTTTTTCTTAATGCAAAAAATAAAAATGAATGACACTTGGGATATAACCCAACACTGACTTGTTCTTTCTTTTTTTTTTCTTTCTGCACTCCATTTTCTTATAAAAAATGATATTTTGGATATAAACCAATCTTCTTCTTTTTTTTATAAAGTAAAAATAAATGACACGGGATAGAACCCAACACTGGCTTTTTCTTTCTTTCTTTCTTTCTTTCTTTCTTTCTTTGATATAAACCAATATGTCTTAGGCTTGATTTGATTTTTTCTTTCTTTCCTTGCTTCCTTCCTTCATTCCTTCCTTCCTTCCTTCTATCCATTTTTTTTACAGTGTCCTAGATTTTTTTGTGCAGTAATTGGTAATAGAGTTTACAAGTTGTATCGCAATGCTGCAACGTCTCTAAATTTGGAAGCATGAAAAAAAAGAAAGAATCTTAGCTTCTTGAGTTTTCTGCTGATCGTCTGTTTCTTTAAGTTAACTTAAACTCATTTCACAAAAGTGTCTCATTATGCATTATGCATTTGACACAATATCACAGTGTGTAGTCGAATAGCTAAACCAATCACACATCAATATCAGTTAAAACTGCTGTTATTTGCATATGTAAATGAAGTTAAATAGAGAACCTACAGTACTGTGTGGAATGTGTGATTAGCAGAGAGAGAGAGAGAGAGAGAGAGAGAGAGAGAGATGTGAGTTTCAGATCATTCTAATCATGCGTGTGTGCTGTAGACCTGACTGACACATCATTTACTGCCTGGTATCCCTCAGCCGCGCTGGCTCCACCTGGCCACGCCATTTTGCTTTAATGGAATTAAAATTTCAATTTCCAGAGCAGAGATCATGACGGTGAGAGAGAGACTGACTCGTAATGCTGGATCCCTGTTGCATCCTGAATCCCATTTCCAGCCCCTCGCCTCCTATCCGGCGTCCGCTGTGACACATTAACACATGGCAAGATTTGTTGAAAGGAATCTGGGTGGCCAGATTGGATTTCCTCCTCGGAGCAGAGCTTGATCTGATCAGAGCTGACTCTAAATTGGAGCTCGGGGATGAAGCACACCATGATACCATACAGCAGATACAACTGCATCACAGCAAGCTGAAGCTGAGGAAACGCACGCACGGAAGAGGAGGAGGAGGAGGAGGAGGAGAAGCCAAGGCATGAGTGTGTGTTTGTGAAGTGTGTTAACATCTGCATTGGCAATTTCTATAGACAATATTAATCACACATTGTAAAAGTTGTGTCCCAAGTACCAAACTAAATAAAGACTAAACTCCTGGCAGGTTCTATATCTTAAGAAGAAAATAATAACATAGAGTAGTAACAGTAGAACCCTACATCAGAGTGTCTCCCCATCAGAAAGGGTTCCAACGAATCCTTGAAGAACTGTACCAATCCATTTTACCTAAATGTTAAACTCTTCACAGATTCTGGATAATAATAAGAAAATAATGAGCAATAATTTGGAGTTTGTACCGCACACTTACCCAGTTAATACACACACTCTTAAAAAAAAGGGTTCTTCAAGCGTTCTTAAGGGTTCTTTGGATAATTAACAGTTCTCAGCTTCCCAAGAGGATTCTACTTGAAACAACACTTTCTTTTTTTTTTTTCTTTTTTTTTTTGTAGAGCAACAATTGAAGAACCTGTACGAGTTCTAAACTTTCTATATACAGTAGAACCCAGTGGCGTAGCGGACGGGCACGCAGGACACGTGCTGCGGGGGGGCCCCACGTGGTGGGGGGCCCCCCCAAAATGTTAGGGTTGTTCATTTTGGTAATTTTCTTGACCGACAACTGACGCTCATTAACCGATGATTAACCATTAACCGAAAAAACTAGAATGTTAAATCAGATTTAGTGACAATTAAAAATACCACAGATATTTTCCCCCCTCTTTTCAGGGGTTCAGTGCATGCGCAAATAGCAGCACAAACAACAACAAAACAGGGGGATTCATTGTCTCATCATCACGCACCTGCCGCGCTTCAGTGAAGGGAGAAAAACAGAATAAAACTACATATATAAAAGGAAGAAAATAAATAGGCCTACACAAAATGCTTCACTTAAATAATTAATATATTAACAAAACAAAAAACAAAAAAACTGTGCTACAGTTTCTGAGCTCTGTTTAATTTTTGTGATCGCGCCTCAAAGTTCAAGGAAACCTATAGACGGCTGAAAGCGCATCCTATTTGTTTTTTTTTCTCTCTCTCTCTTGCTCTCTCTTTAACAAAGGTGCAATGTTTTGTTAAATAAAAGTGAACTATTCATATTTTCGAATAATGTCTTATTTCTTATCTGTATGATCAAAAATAACAGAGTAGCCTATTTTAAGCTGTTTTAGACATTTAGCCTACATGTTGTTTATAACGGATGCCATTATAATTTGTTTTATTTTATAATTTTGTGTGTATTTTATGTTTTTAATTACTTAAATTACTTTTTAACTGTTTTAACTGTTTAATAGTATCAATCTCTAAAAAATTCTTACAGTTGGTTAAAGATTAACCGGCCAATATGGGCATCCCTATGGATGCAAATTTATGCGTGAATAAATGGGACTTTTATTTTGGAATTATCGCCTACCTGTTTAGACCTATCACAGTATCCTTTGTTGTTGTTTTTTTATGCAATTACAATCGAGAATTTCCACAGTTGCTTTGAGAGTGAATTTAGTGAATTAAGTAATGCCCTACAGCAAATTCTTTTCGAAATGAGTAAAAGAAAATATCTCAGCGGAGCTCAAAAACAGATAAACCAACACCGAAAAGAGCAGTTCAATGCAAAACTACCAAAAATTTCATCCGTATTTCTCCCAAACCATCAGAACACGAACACAACCGATGATGTTAGCAGTGTCAGCATGGACATTTCTGCTACTTCTGACATGGACACAGCTATGCTAACTGACCTGCCAAACAGCGAGTCTGGCGCCAAAAGCAAATCACCGTGTCCAGCTGATGGAGTAAGTAGTAAATAGTTTTCATGCAAAATAAACAATAGTACAGGTGCATCTCAATAAATTAGAATGTCGTGGAAAAGTTCGTTTATTTCAGTAATTCAACTCAAATTGTGAAACTCGTGTATTAAATAAATTCAATGCCACAGACTGAAGTAGTTTATGTCTTAAACATAGTGTTTAAAGTATGGGTTGTACTTACCAAAACATTGGGTAAGTAACAAGATAGCCAGAAGTTCAATTACTGATAAGTTCCATGTGTTAAGAAGAAAATAATGAGCAATATTTTGGATTTTGTACAGTACTCTTATCCAGTTAATAAGAAAAAGGTTCTGTAAGGGTTCTTGGAGAGAATTAAGAGAATTAAGATGGAATATAAAACAGAACAGCTGTCTGGAAAAAGAATTTTATTTACAACTCTATTCATCTGAAACCAGGTGAAGTAATTTGTAATGGAATGAAATCATACAGCTGTAATTAGTCTGTATTTACTCTAAATAAGCTACGTGACTTGTCTTAATTCATGTCTGTTTCATTGGCACACATTTGCTTGTATTTAAACACCTGTGGTTATTTTTTATTTCTCTCATGTTTAATAAAACCAAATGAGCCACTTTTGATGTTTTGATTTGATTTTATTTGATTCACTTCCAACTCTTTTCATTCCCGTATTTAAATCAGTAAATCCATCAGAATTGAATCTCTGATCATTATTACCCTCTTTATCTTTAGAGAAGCTCCTTGTTTACTGAGCGATGTTTTAATTACAGCTCGTCTCTAATAAGAAGGAATTCAGTGATGAACATGGATCGCTAATTATAGCTCAGTCTAAGAAAATACTGCAAATGAGGGAAATTCATGTGCATGCAATTCAGAGCTGTAACTACTACCATTTGTGTATAATAGCGGGTTGAATTAGCAGGTATGTGAATAAGTGTAATATCACACAAATGTAACTGGATCTTCAACACAACCATTCACATGATCATATATAATACATAAACATCACAATAGTGATGATATTCATATTTCACATGTCTAATATCTTACTGCTGATATTTCAGGTGTTTATGAAGTGTTACTATTTACTTTGAAATAAAGTCTGCATATACTTTAACGTTCTCAATGAAAGGCCATGTGTTTAAACAGTCAGAATTGTTCTTGCTGCTTCACTAGTTTGTTGTGAAAAGACGTGAGCCCTCAAACTGGTATTTTTCTTGCTTCTCGCCGTTCCAGTGTGATTTTCATCATTAATTCTGACTAAAGGTCACCATGCTCTCATTTCTGCACCACAACCTCAGTTATGTAAAAATGGAACGAGTTAAATGTCATTGAGGATTCAGTCTATTTGTTTCACTCTTCTTTGTATTATTTTGTGCTTAGGGACGTCCACAAGCACAAAAGAAAGGAAGAAAAGGCAAGACCATGTTTGTTTATTTATATATATTATTTGATATTCCCAAAGGTAATGTGTACGAGTGTGCGAGATATTTAAAAAAAACAAACAAAAAAAAAACAGGCAACCTAATGCTTGATGTTCATATTTCTTAAAAAGATATGTAGGATAATGCTCAAGGATAATCTACTTGTATGATTGATGAAACCTTTTTTCTAATGTTTTCATTGATGGAAGACTTTGTGGAAGCTAGGAACCCGTAACTATCCAATAAATCCTTGAATAACATTGAGTGTAGCAGAACCATTTATAGGTTTATCTATTTAATAAATGTTCCCTGTTCTCATTCCAAGTAGAACAACTTTGGTATCTAAGAACCCTTGATTATCTAATGAAACATTTGAAGAACCTTTTTTTTTTCCCTTCTTTTTTTTTTTCTTACCCTTAAGAACCGTTTCACAAAAGGGTCCCAAGTAAAATAATCTTTTTCTAAGAGTGTAGCAGAACCATTTATTACCATATATCTAAAGAACCTTGTGGTTAACAGAATGTATAATACAACAGGGTGTTTGCCTATGTAAAGGAGTCCAAGAACCCTTTTCTGGAACCCAAAACCCCTTAATTATCCAATCACTCCTTAAGGAACATTTAAAAAAGAGAGAGAGAGAGAGAATAGAACATTTAAAAAATTTTTTCTAAAGAACCTTTTGATTAATGTCTAATAACGTTTCCTTATCACAAAATGTTCCAAGTACCCTTCATAATTCAATGAATTCTTGAAGAACCCTTGAAGAACCCTGTTTTCTAAAAGTGTAGAAGAACCATTTGCTGGTTTTCAAAAAAACGTTTTGATTAATGGTTACGTAATTATTTCCCTATCAGAAATTGTTCTAAGTAGAACCCTTTGTGGAAGCTAAGAACCCTTAACTATCTAATAAATCCTTGAATAATCCTTTCCCCCTCTAAAACTGTGTAGAAGAACCATTTTCTAAATACCATTTTGGATATTTATATATCTTAAGCATAATGTTTCCCTAATAGCAAGAGTTCTAAAAAGAACACTTTTGGAAGCCAAGAACCATTAATCATCTAATAAATCATTAAAGAACCCTTTTTTTTCAAAGAACCTTTGCCGGAACGATTCTCTTTTAAAAAAAATAAATAAAGAAAGAAATAAAGAAAAGAGATTTGTTTTCTAAAAATAAATACGTAAATAAATAGGTGGGATAGTGCTTGATAATATGTATGAGTGAAAAAAAATATATTATTATTATTATTATTATTATTATTATTATTATTAATAATTTATTTTTTTGCTTTGTTTTTTTGACACTCCATGAGATATTTCGCTTTGGTGTGTGACTAATTTCAGTATCTCAGTGTCAAATATAGAGATATTTGACTTACTCTTAAACTCTGTTAGACGGATCATTAAGTTAGAGAGTCATCTCGAGGCATGTGATTGGATAAAAAAGCTGTTCCTGATCAAAACAGATTGATTTTACTTTTAATCAGATTCAGCGAATAATCTGATGAGTTATTTTTGTAATTGTGGCCCATCACTCTGTTCATGTGAGTCACTAGAGTATTAATTACCATATAATTATATTATAATTACAGCATAATTACATTAATTTCCCTCAAAACCCTGCATATGATCTGATTAGCTTCCTGCTTGGATATGTGTTTAATTGGAGGTTTTTTCCATCTGAGTGTTGAGTAACATGACATCATCTCTCATCTTATGCATGTTGTTTTCTCAACATCTGTTCATCTCTCTTTCATCGTGTTCTCATCCTCACATCGTGTGTATGAACATGTTTTGCTGGGGAAAAAAATACCTTCACACTTCTTTAGCAGGCTGTATGTTCATCTGGCCGACATTTTCCCAAAAGCCTCAGGGAAAAAAAAAAAATTGCGCTGTGTGTGAGAGAGGAATGTTAAACCGAGCATCAGAACCAGAGATGGATCACAGCATCATCTTTCTTTTACGTATAACCTCAGGGACACGGACACACACACACACACACACACATGCGCACACACACACACACACACAGAGCTGTGTATTCACAGATGACTGTGTGTGTGTGTGTGTGTGTGTTTTCACTTGGTTCTGCTTTTACAGTCTCTGGGTTGAGGTTTACTTCCTGGTTTTCTTCATCAGTAAAATGTAGAATATTTAGAATTATGTAAAGTTTAGAACATTTAGAACCCTATCAGAAACAATTGCGAATAGAACCCTTTCTTGGACACATGACGTTGAATTCTCTCTCTCCCAGCGAAGATGCACTTAACTTTCCAATGCTTTTGGGAAACTTATCCCAGAACCATCAATTATCAAAAGAACCCTTGAAGAACCTTGTGTTGGTTTTCTAAAGAACCTTTTGATTGATTATTTGACTTTTTTAATAATTTTTCTCTATTAGAGAGGACAGAGTAGAATGTTCATAGAAGCTAAGAATCCTTAATTATCCAATGAATATTAAAGGAACCATTGAAACCCCCCCACCCCCCCCCCCCCCCCCCCCCCCCGCCCTTTTTTTTTTTTAAGAATGTAGAAGAACCATTTGTAGGTTTTCTAGATAACCTTTTAATTGGTGTATCTTTAATGATGTTTCTCTATCTGAAAGGGTTCCAAGTGCCTTTAACTGAACCCTTAAAGAACCCCTGAAGAACGTCTTTCTAAGAGTATAGAAGAACCACTCATTGATTGACGTTTTGATTGATGGCTCCATAATGATCTCCCTATCAGAAAGTAGAACCTTTTGTGGAATAAATTTTTGAGTAAACTTGGATTGGATATTGTAAAGAATCTTTTGCTTGATGGAGCTTTAAAAAATGTTTTCCTTTCAGAAAGGGTTCCAAGTAAAATCCCTTTCAGAAGCTAAGAACCAATAATTATCCACTGAGCCCTTAAAGAGCTGTGAAGAACCATCTTCTTGGTTTCCTTTGTTTGACAGAAGGTCCATACGACAGTGTGTTTCCCTTTAAAAAAAAAAAAAAAAAAAAAAGGATCGCAAGAACCCTGAACTCTTAATTATATAATCAATCCTTAAAGAATTATTGTGGAATATTTTTTAGAACACACACACACACACACACACACACCTGAAACATAACAGCAGTGAACTCTCATACACATACAGCATGGGAGTGTGAAATGTGTCTATTAGTGTACACTGCTGGGGTTTCATCCATCTGTCTATTTATCTTTAAAAAAAAAAAAAATGAATTGCTATTACCAATCCTAAGAGAGGGAAAAGAAGAAAAAGGATGACAAATAAATAAGTAAATACTTTAAGTACATACTGTATAAAGACTTTATTCTGAAAAAATAAAATAATTTTTTATTTTTATTTAATTTTTTATAATTTTTTATTTATTTTTATTTATTCTGAAAAAATAAAATAAAATACCCGGTACCGGTTTGTTCCGGGTTGTTGGCGATTTTTCTTAAAACAGCTGACATTCACATAAGAGCACTGAGTCGACATGAATAATGAATGAGTTACTGATTCATCCCTGAGCTCTTCACACTGGCCACTAACCTGTCAGAATAACTACTAAATAAATGGCCAGCTGCTCTCCAGGGTCTTTGTGCATGTGCGTGTTCAATTATTGATGTGATGAATTACAGATGAGTGAATCCCTATTGTGACCCTTTCTGCTGAATGAGCAATACATGAGTGAAACTTGGTGATGACTAATATGATTCACTTAGTCAAACACTGACCTGATGAATGACATAAGAGTGAATCTTGGTCATCACCAAAATGATTCACTGAATGACAGAGGCCTGAATCACAGGCATGACCAAAATGATTCAGTGATTCAAATATTGACCTGCTGAAGGACAGAGGAGTGAATCTTGATGGTGTTCATGACCAAAATTATTTGCTGATTCAATCTCTGAGCTGATGAATGACAGAGGAGTGAATCGCGGTTGTGACCTAAATTATTCACCTCCTTCAAATTATGAATGACAGAAGAGCGACTCTCAGTTTTAACCAAAATGATTCACTGATTCACACACAGAATCACTGACATGATGGAGAAGTGAATTTCGGTCATGACCAAAATGATTCAATAATACAAACTGTGACCTGTTGAAGGACAGAGAAGTGAATCTCGATTGTGATCAAAATGATTCACTGATTCACATCTCTGTCCTTCTTCAAGCCTATGTTTGAATCTCGGTTGTGATCAAAATAATTCACTGATTCAAACACAGACCTACTTCAAAATATGACGTAACGAATGACAGACGAGCGAATCTCAGTTGTAACCAAAATGATTCACTGATTCAAACAATGATTCTCAGTCAGCAGCGACAGAAAGGAAGCAAATGACTCAGTGCATACTGATTCGTTCACCTTAGTGACTTAAAAAAAGACAGAATCCTTCACGGACAAAACATCTAATGTAAGTTTGGTTGGTTAGAAACCTCCTGATTAGATGTGAGGACATGATGAAACTCTTTCTCTCAGTGTGATCAGATTTATTACACTCTCCGTCTGTAAGAGCCACACGATTTAATGCAGGATAAATCACAGAATAAATATTTAATGAAGCTTGTTTTACATTCATGAGGCATGAAAGTGAGTGTGTGAGTGTGTAGATGTCCTTGTGAAGTGTGTGTGATGATAAAAACATGTTCTGTTCCCCAAAACGTAACACGTGACATACTGTGTATGTTATATGGTATGTATGAGATCAGGCAGCAGAAATGGGATTAATATTCATGATGCACATGAGTGTGAGGTTCAGGTTATAAATTAACGTTTTATTGCGGAAATAAATACAGCACAACAGAAAGAGAGAACTTTACATGCGTAGAAGTCATCTGTAAAACATTTTCATCTATCTATCTATCTATCTATCTATCTATCTATCTATCTATCTATCTATCTATCTATCTATCTATCTATCCATCTATCTATCTATCTAAAAATATCAATTTACAATTATTCTTTTTACTTATTAAAGAAAATCATGCTTTTTATTTAATAGTTATATTGAACGTTCATGAAACAGGTAGGTAGTTCCTGTTCTCACTTATGTTATAGCAGCTATAAACAGTCGTTCCCTCACCAGCCTCTCTTTTTTTCTCGTTCTTTAAGTTAATAAGACAAAAAAAATCGCAGCTTGTTATGAAAACCTAAAGCGCTGACACTGGAGACTCCTTCCATAAATGTTAAATAAACATCTTCTTCTTGGGAAGAAAACTTCACCGTATCAATCCGTTACCACAGAAACACTAACGTAGTAGAACGAGCACAGTAATACTATAATACAGCTGTGATTTACAGCTGTAACCTTCTGGAGTGTTTCCTACTGAATGCTAGTACTTTAAATTCTGCAAATGTAGCTTTAGATTAGCAATTCTGCAGCCGCAACAATCAGAGCTTTTTGTTATAAATAAGCCGAGCGCATGAGTGTAAAAGAGAGAGAGTGAGAGAGAGTATTTATGGTTTATGCAAGAGCCTCATGAATTATTTAGGCCACAGTAAGTGTCTGTAAAAAGACAGCGGCCCGGTGAAGTCGTGATACGCGTTTGGTTCGGTGGTGCTACAGCTGTTGAAGTGCCGAGACCAAAAGACACATCTGTCTCCCTGCGACCTCACAATAACTCAACTGTTTCGAAATCTCTCTCTCTCTCTCTCTCTCTCTCTCTCTCTCTCTCTCTCTCTCTCTCTCTCTGTCTTCACTTCCTTTAGAAAGTTGTCTGCATAGTCAGGCATAGCGCATGCTGTTTTTATGCAAATTGTGAATTTGCATTTGAGAAACCCTGAGTGGAAAAGCCAGGAATAAAAATGCTACATTTTCACAACAAAGGTGTTATTTATTTATTAAACTCTGAGGTGAAAATCCTGGTGTTTGTTTAAAAAAATACATTAAGAAACACTTGATCCCAGAAAAAAAGAGAATTGTACACAATTTTTCCTCTTTTTAACATGTTCAGTGGCTAACATTTGGTGCTTGAGTTCCACTAAAGCTATAAGGTTTAGCATCATGCTAAATAGCTGTATGTATAGACATCATGCACCTTAGTAACACAGTTTATGCATAAAATCATGAAAAGCACTAAATTAAAGTATGTGACGTTGGTGTACATTGGGTCAGAACAGCAATGTTTATCGTAAGAAAGGTGCAGAAAATAATTTGCTATGAGGGGGAAAAATGTAAATGTACTCACTCACCTGAGACTCTTTGCGTCTTATGTTTGCGTCTTTAGTTCTGCACTAGAGCTACAAAGCTAACATGTCTAAAATGTAATTGAATCTTTTTATAGCTATCAGTTTAGCATTGTGATAAACACAGTAATTAAACCATGACATGTGGCTCACTTACATATTACATTTACAATAACTTTAGGCTACGCCCCTTTCCTGAGTCTAGTGCTGGTGCGGAGATGCACCAAATTAAACAAGCCGATTGATGACAGTCGTGGCATTATGTACATTTCAGTATAACATAAAGCCCCAATTATTTAAGGCAAGATTATTTCCGAAACATGTTTAGAAATGTAGATTTTGAGCTCGAGCTAAAGATGTTTCATTATTTGAAGATTAAAAGCTTGTCTAACGTTATTAGTCTTCTTGCTAATGTAACTGTGAAAGCAGAGTGAGATTATTCAAGCACTGATTCCCGGGTGATTGGTGGTCTGTGGCTACCAGGTCATTTCTAATCAATGAAACTTGTTATTGAATGACCTCTACGTGACCTTTTTGTCTTTGGTCAATCTCACTTTACCTTATTATTCCCCGTGAAGTATCTTGAAATGCGTAGCATTATTCGATGTGTTGATGTAACTTCCATTTTGATTTCATGTGGACTTTAAGTTAACTTACCTTAAGTTCTCTAAAATGCAATGATCGCAAAGCGAGAACTTCAGCTTTAATACATCATCAGTAATGTGAAACAAGAAACACAGCACAGCACCAGCAGAGTTAATGTTTCCTATAACGACACATCCCCTAGTGTTTTATTGCTCTTACACCACAGTGGTTTGCCAATTATTACATTTTTTAAATTATTACATTTTATAAAATCAGTTTTTAATGTCCACCGTACAAATCCCTGAGAATGAGCTGTTACTATAGAAACAATAATTACTATAGAAGGACATTGTGATTTGGAGCTGCACTAATTTCAAATGAATCAGCACTTTTTTTTTTTTTGGTATACGTTGTCTGAAGCACCGTGATAGTCCGAAACCCCAGTGTGCTCTGTTTATCTGACTGGAGCTTGAGCAGCGTTGTTTGTTTGCCGTTCTGATTGCAAATATGAGACAGTGCCAGACGCGCTGCATCTTTTATTAATAGCTGCAGGTGTTTCAGGCATCACGGCTAATACAATCTGGAGCTAGTTCAGGCTTCTTCAGGAGTGTGTACAGGAGCGTTTGACACCTCCAGGCACCAGAGACTCTTTATCATGCTGAAGCCGTGACCTGCTGAGCGCAGAACGCTCCTGGAATTCATTTACAAGCTGAAATTTTCATAAAGGTGCTGCTTAGTGAGGTTAACTCGTTCCACGCTGCTGAGGGACAGGAACACTGACACATTCGCTTATTTGCAGTACTAGATAATTAGGCGTCTAGGTTTATTGTGCTGGTGTTGGAAATGTGACAGGTTACCATTGAGCCCTCGAAGACACGATGGCCTGGTGGTCTCTCTGACACAGAAAACACATCTGTTATCATGGGAAATACAGTGGGTATAGAAAGAATCACCCCCCTTTAAAACAATCACATTTTGTTGCTTTTCAGCCTGAAATGAAAAAGGACACAGTTTTTGTTTTATCCAGCTGTATTTACTCAGTGCAACTTATAACATCCAAGTGAAAGATATAAGACCAACATGTCAGAAAAAAATAAAAAAATAAATAAATAAACAGAATCACTGAGTTGGAAAAAGGATCACCCCCCTCTTAAAAATGACTTGTAAACTCAATAAGGTGTAGCTAATCACCTTCTCAATGTCACACAAAGCCATTTGACTTTCAGCTGTCATCAGCTGTGGTCATTTTGATTAGCTCAGCATGAAAAGAGCTTTCCTGGAGCATTTTGTAGGGCAACTGAAGCAACAATCAACTATGGGTGGCAAGGCACTGTCAAAAGATCTCTGGGATAAAGTTGTGGACAGGCACAAGTTAGGAGATGGATACAAAAAAAATTCAAAGGCTTTATCAATGCCTAGAAGCACAGTGAAGTGAAAGCCAATGTATGGTAACCCATACTTGGAATTTGTCCTCTGCATTTGACCTATCCAAGTTAGTGCACACACATTAGAAGTTGAGAGTAGTGAACACACACACACTACAAACCGTGAACACACCTGGAGCAGTGGGCAGCCATTTTTGCTGTGGCACCCAGGGAGCAATTGAGGGTTAAGGGCCTTGCTCAAGTGCCCAACAGTGGCAGCTTGGCAGTGTTGGGATTTGAACTCATGACCTTCTGATCAGTAGCCCAACTTCTTCACCACTGAGCTACCACCACTACCACTGTGAAGTCTATCATTAAGAAGTGGAAGGTATTTGGTACAACACAGACCCTCCCTGGATCAGGACATCGCTCCAAACTAGATGAAAGAGCCAGGAGGAAACTGGTCAGAGAGGCTACCAAGAGGCCTATAGCAGCTCTGAAGCAATTGCAGGAATTTATGACAAAGAGTGGTCATTGTGTGCATGTGACAACAATATCACAAATTCTCCACAAATGTGGCTTGTATGGGAGGGTTGCAAGAAAAAAAGACACTCCTCAAGAAAGGCCACATGAACGCACCTTGAAGATTCTGAGGCCACATGAAAAAAGGTGTTATGGTCAGATGAGACCAAAATTGAATTATTTGGCCTCAAACGATATGTCTGGTGGAAATCCAATACAGCTCACCATCCAAATAACCCCATTCCTACAGTAAAGCATGGAGGTGGTAATATCCTGTTATAGGGGTGTTCCTCTGCAGCAGGGACTGGAGCACTTGTCAGGATAGAAGGAAAATGGATGGGGCAAAATACCATCAAATTCTTGAGGAAAATCTCCTGCCCTCTGCCAGAAAGTTGTCAATGGGAAGAAGATTTACCTTCCAACATGACAATGACCCAAAGCACACAGCAAAACTGACCACACAGTGGTTGAAGGAGAAAAAGGTGAATGTCCTTGCATGGCCTAATCAGAGCCCAGACTTAAACCCCATTGAAAATCTGCAGAATGACTTTAGTCTACAAACAGTCACCATCATATTTAACTGAACTTGAACAGTTCTGCAAAGAAGAGTGGGCAAATATTACAAAGTCTAGATGTGCAAAGTGAGTAAAGACATATCCCAACAGACTAAAGGCTGTAATTAAAAAATTAAGGCAAATTAAACCAAGGGGGTGATCCTTTTTCCAACTCGGTGATTCTGGTGTTTTAATTAAAAAAAAAAAAAAAATTCTGACATGTTGGTGTTATATATTTCACTTGGATGTTATAAGTTGCACTGAGTAAATACAGCTGGCTAAAACAAAAACTGTGTCCGTCTTCATTTCAGGCTGAAAAGCAACAAAATGTGATTATTTTAAAGGGGGTGATTCTTTTCTATACTCACTGTAAATTTCAAACACAAACATGACATAGAAGAGATTTCAAGCAATGGGTTTTCAACTCATATAGCACCTTTGGCAGAGTTCCTTTGGCAGAGTTCTATGTAGAATCCTACGTCGAACCCTTTTAGAAAGATAAAGGTGTTAACCATGCAAAAAACAAAAAAAAAAAAAACAACAAAAAAAACCTTGAAGAACCTTTTGAGGAAGCCACAACTAAATTAACTTATTTCACTGGTCTATTTCAGATGAATATAGCTGTGTGGGACTCTTGGTTCTTGTTAATCATGTCAAGAACCTTTGAGGAACCTTGAGAGGAACCTTCTTGTTTTTCTCTCTTGAGGAACTCTAGTTGTTTTAATTTGAGAATTTCAGCAGCACAGGGCTCAGGGAACACAGCAGACCCAGGGCACAGCAACTTATGAAAGTCCCTTAAAAAAATTCACAGCTCTGACACAGTTACCCAAAACACATAATTAGCAGGAACTCCAAGAAACACAGAGGCTAATGAGAGGTAACGAGCAGCAGGCTCGTTAACTGCCATGGCAACAGGAAAAAAAAAAACAAGTATTGACCATATAAGGAAAGAGAAAGGAAAACTAGGCCTATGTGTATGTACGCGTGTGTGCAGAGATTGAAGTATTACAGGTTTACAGATTCATAACAGTTTGAACCCCAAGTGTTCTAGATCGTCAGGGACATTTAGTACCAAAAAATGTAGAGAACCTTACCGTTGTTCTCCTCACAGAACTCAGTGCATTTATTTCTAGAACATGCTGTATATGTACAGTGTTAAAACAAGAAAGTGTGCTTTCTAATAGTATAATAGGCAGAGTCTTAGACAGAGAGCTGTCAGTCAAGTGTGCTGATTAGAATATTAGGCCATGCCCACTCAGCTGAGAGAGAAGCCTACTCAGAGTTCATACTTCTTTAAAACACACACATTTTTGTTGTTTTATACAAACCTTTTAATATTTAACGCAACATTCTGTGAGAGTTTAAATAATATATTACTGAGCAATAAATATTAACTGAGTGACACAATACACTGAGTCTATATGAAAGATTAACACAAAGTTGTTGGTAGTTTACTCACACACACACACACACACACACACACACACACACACTCTCTCTCTCTCTCTCTCTCTCTCTCTCTGTGTATGCATGCCGGTTCTGTACTGGGACACTGAGAGGTGATGGAGGGTCAAAGTTTGTGCCTCCTCTCAGTGACGTGTCCTATTTAGCGCTGTGCTAACAAGCCTCACTGACTCCTAATGAATTCACGTGCCCCCCCCTCTCTCTGTCTCGCTCTTTATTTATCTATCTGTCTCTATTTATTTATGTGTCTCTCAGTCTCTCCCTGTCTGTCTTTCGGCATCTGTCTTCCTCTCCATGTCTGTCTCTCTACATGTCTCTCTCTGTGTCTCTTTTTTCTGTCTCTATCTATTTGTCTCTCTCTCTCTGTATGTCTCTCTGCATCTGTCTTTCTCTCTCTCTTTATGTCTCTTAGTCTCTCTCTCTGTCTTGCTGTATCAATCTCTTTACATTTCTCTGTCTCTCTCTCTCTGTCTCTTTCTGTCTGTCTTTCAGTCTCTCTATCCATCTCTCTGTATTTATCTATCTGTCTCTCTTTTTCTGTATATATCTTTCTGTCTGTCTCTCTGCATCTGTCTTTCTCTCCATGTATGTCTCTCTAAATCTTCCTGTCTCTCTCTCTGTATCTTTCTCTCTCTGTATTTATCTACCTGTTTCTCTTTTTCTGTCTCTATCTATTTCTCTCTCTCTCTCTCTCTCTCTCTCTCTCTCTCTCTCTGGTGCATGCTGGGAGTGGGTGTGGTTAGCGTGAGAGCCGCGTGTGAGAGCGCTTGCTGAGTTTTTACTCAGATTCTTTAATCTTTATTTTCTTTTCCTTACTTTCTTTGAGCACTTTTAGTTTGTTGTAGGTTAGTGATATTAGTTAGAAGTCCACGTGTGTGTGTGTGAGTGTGTGTGTGTGTGTGTGTGTGTGTGTGTGTGTGTGTGTGTGTGTGTGTGTGTGTGTGTGTGTGTGTGTGTGGCGACATGGCGTCTACCCCTTCGGGGGGAGCGTCACCTCTCTCCCTCCGGAATGGGATCAGGTGTGTTCCGGAGGTGAGTGCATCTATCGAAGCTGTTCTCCTCGCTGTAGGAGAACAGGTGGGCCATGATAACATCAACTCGGCCTCCAGAATGAACAAAGCAGTCGTGATCTTCCTGAAAACCGAGAATCTGGTCAGCGGGTTAATTGGGAGTGGTATATGGGTGAAGGAGACGTATGTGGCAGTTACACCTTTATCCACCCCGGCCTCTAAAATCACCATCTCAAATGTCCCCCCATTTATCACTAACGAGGCCATCGTCAAAGAGCTGACCAGATTCGGGAAAATCACCTGAGCGATGAAAATGATCCCGCTAGGCTGTAAAAACGCCACACTTAAACATGTCCTGTCATTCAGGAGACAGGTGTACATGTTCCTGAACTCTCCCAATAAATCCCTGGAGGTGTCTTTTCAGGTCACTAGTGGAGAAAACTCCTACATGGTGTACGCCAGCACTGAAAGTCTGCGCTGTTTTGAATGCGGGGATATCGGACACAAGCGCTTTACTTGCCTGCATAAAGCGCGTGCTGCTGATCAGCAAGACCCACCTGTAACAGGAAAACACAGCTCAGAACAGGAGGATACAGTGAAGGATCCTGACCAGGTGAAGGTGCAGAGTGATAATAACATAAAGGTAAGAGCAAATGTGGCTGAAACAAATGCAAATGTGGCTGACAATAATGTGAATGCTGCTGATAATCTAGAGAATGCTGCTGATAATAATGTGCATAGTGCTGATGATGAGCAGCCAGGCTGCAGTGATGCTGGAAAGCGTGTGGATCAGAGCAATAACTCCTCTGTCTGTAGTGAGGCTGATCCGGAAGCTAAGATGGATGAAGGACAGTGTGATGAAATGGACACAGTTTCAGAAGTAACTGAAGATAGTTTCCGTGATGATGATGCTGATAGTGATTTCTACACAGTGGATCAGATTAATGCCTTCCTAGGATGAAACTAAGGGGAAGAGTGTTGAACTAGTGAAGTTTTTTCCAGACCTACAGCCGTGGCCAAAAGTTTTGAGAATGACACAAATATTAATTTTCACAAAGTCTACTGCTTCTGTGTTTTTAGATCTTTTTGTCAGATGTTACTAACTGTTACTGAAGTATAATCACAAGCATTTCATAAGTGTCAATGGCTTTTATTGACAATTACATGAAGTTTATGCAAAGAGTCAACATTTGCAGTGTTGACCCTTCTTTTTCAAGACCTCTGCAATTCGCCCTGGCATGCTGTCAATCAACTTCTGGGCCACATCCTGACTGATGGCAGCCCATTCTTGCATAATCAATGCTTGGAGTTTGTCAGAGTTTGTGGGTTTTTGTTTGTTCACCCGCCTCTTGAGGATTGACCACAAATTCTCAATGGGATTAAGGTCTGGGGAGTTTCCTGGCCATGGTCCCAAAATGTCGATGTTTTGTTCCCCGAGCCACTTCGTTATCACTTTTGCCTTGTGGCAAGGTGCCCCATCATCTGGAAAAGGCATTGTTAGTCACCAAACTGTTCTTGCATGGTTGGGAGAAGTTGCTCTCTGAGGATGTTTTTGTACCATTCTTTATTCATGGCTGTGTTCTTAGGCAAAATTGTGAGTGAGCCCACTCCCTTGGCTTAGAAGCAACCCCACACATGAGTGGTCTCAGGATGCTTTACTGTTGGCATGACACAGGACTGATGGTAGCGCTCACCTTTTCTTCTCCGGACAAGCTTTTTTCCAGATGCCCCAAACAATCGGAAAGGGGATTCATCAGAGAAAATGACATTACCCCAGTCCTCAGCAGTCCAATCCCTGTACTTTTTGCAGAATAGCAGTCTGTCCCTGATGTTTTTCCTGGAGAGAAGTGGCTTCTTTGCTGCCCTTCTTGACACCAGGCCATTCTCCAAGAGTCTTCGCCTTACTGTGTGTGCAGACGCACTCACACCTGCCTGCTGCCATTCCTGAGCAAGCTCTGCACTGGTGGTGCCCTGATCCCGCAGCTGAATCAACTTTAGGAGACGGTCCTGGTGCTTGCTGGACTTTCTTGGGCGCCCTGAAGCCTTCTTCACAACAGTTGAACCTCTCTCCTTGAAGGTCTCGATGATCCGATAAATGGTTGATTTAGGTGCAATCTTACTAGCAGCAATATCCTTGCCTGTGAATCCCTTTTTGTGCAAAGCAATGATGGCTGCACGTGTTTCCTTGCAGGTAACCATAGTTAACAGAGGAAGAACAATAATTTCAAGCACCACCCTCCTTTTAAAGCTTCCAGTCTGTTATTCTAACTCAATCAGCATGACAGAGTGATCTCCAGCCTTGTCCTCATTAACACTCTCACCTATGTTAACGAGAGAATCACTGACATGATGTCAGCTGGTCCTTTTGTGGAAGGGCTGAAATGCAGTGGACATGTTTTTTTGGGATTAAGTTCATTTTCATGGCAACGAGGGACTTTGAAATTAATTGCAATTCATCTGATCACTCTTCATAACATTCTGGAGTATATGCAAATTGCCATCATAAAAACTGAGGCAGCAGACTTTGTAAAAATTAATATTTGTGTCATTCTCAAAACTTTTGGCCACGGCTGTAGACAAGTTTATACTATCGGTTAAGAAAGCATGTAAGGAAAGCAGCTTAGATGAGTTACCACTACTGAAAAGATTCAGACTGAAAAAATACCTAACAGCAGTCAGAAAAAAGAAAAAATCGGTCAAGACTAAAGGTAGAGGTACACCTAAATAAGTGCACATGGGGATCTCTTTCTCTCTGTTCTGCTTCCTATTACAACTGTCTTTTACTATCATCCTACCCTCTTTTATCATGGACATCTTAAGACTCGGGTTCTTAAATATAAATGGGGTTAGAGATAATAATAAATGGGTTTTTACTAAAAGAATGTATCACTCTGAAGGATTTAAATGTAATATTTTTACAGGAAACTCACAGTGATGTGAGTAATGAAGTAGATTGGGGTTTATGGTGGGAGGGAGAGTATTTTCTCAGTCATGGGACCAATCTCAGTACAGGGGTGGCAATACTTTTCTCTCCTAGATTAAATGTAACGATTTTAACTGTTAATGAGGTGGAAAATGGGCGTTTGCTCATGGTCAAGGCAGAAATAAAAGACATGGAATTTGTATTTATTAATATTTATGCTCCGAATACCGGAAGAGAAAAAATCTGACTTTTTAAAACTCTCAATGATGAACTTGCCTCTTGCACACAAGATGTCTTTCTGGTTGTTGGTGGGGATTTTAACTGCACACTTGATTTTACTCTCGATAGAAACAGTGAAGAACCTCATCTTTTATCTGCTAAAACTTTAGAGGAAGTAATTACACAGACAGGGCTGGTGGTGGATGTATGGAGTGAAAAGAATAAAAGTGTAAGACAATACAGTTGGCTTAAAGTGGCAGCAGGGAGAGTTAGTGCTGCACGCCTGGATCACTTTTATATGAATAACACTCTGCGTAATAGAGTCATAAGTACATGTATTATGCCTTGTGGGTTCTCTGATCATCACCTCATCACAGCACATGTAACTGTATCACAAACAAAACCACAGTATTTTTATTGGTGTTTTAATACAAAGTTAACCCAAGATTTGGATTTTAATGAGAATTTTACGTTTTTTCAAACCAAAAGAAAGAGTATGAAAATCTTCTCCAGTGGTGGGAGGTGGGAAAGGCTCAGATAAAGCTCTTCTGCCAACAATTTATGTCACACACTTCAGCTAAGGTTAAACAAGCAGTGTCTAATCTAGAACTGGATATCACAGCTGTCCAAAACACCTTAATTGAACAAAATAATGTAAATATGCAGAAAAATATTATTCAGAAGAGACACGAATTAAGAAGGGTTTTACAAGAAAAGGCCAAAGGAGCAATTATTAGAGCACGTTTTACCTCTGTGTGTGACATGGATGCTCCTACATCCTACTTTTTTAACCTGGAAAAAAAGAGTGTTGCTAATAATTTTATGCATGTTTTACGAAGGTCTGATGGAAGTGTTACCTCAGACACGGTGGAGATGAGAAGACTAGCTGTTGATTTTTACTCAGCCTTATATGCTAAAGAACTCACAGAAAAACAATGCTCAGATGAACTTTTTTAAAAACCTGCCTGTGCTAGATACAAAACACAAAAAGCTTCTGGACTCAGAACTGACTTTTGAGGAAGTCACAACAGCAGTGCATCAGCTGTCCTCGGGCCGAGCACCAGGAATCGATGGACTACCTATCGAATTCTACAAATCCTTTTGGAGAACCATAGGCAAAGCATTTTATGAAGTTTTACAAGAAAGTTTTAAAGCTAAAATACTCCCAAAAAGCTGTCAACGTGCTGTTCTCTCCTTACTCCCCAAAAAAGGAGACCTGTGTTTGCTCAAAAACTGGAGACCAGTTGCTGTTTTATGTTCCGACTACAAGATTCTGTCCAAGGTTTTAGCAAACAGACTCAAAGGGGTTCTTGATGTGTTAGTACACAAAAACCAATCGTACTGTATACCAAAAAGGTCCATCTATGATAATTTGTTTTTAATACGGGACATTCTAGACTACAGTGAAGCATACAGTGTCAATGTGGGACTGCTTTCACTTGACCAGGAGAAAGCTTTTGACCGTGTGGACCATCAGTATTTATTTAAAGCTCTGGAGTGTTATGGGTTTGGTAGCTACTTTTTATCATGGATCAAAATTTTATACACAGATGCTACATCCATGGTTAAAGTTGGAGGAGGGCTTAGCATCCCAATTCAAATCAAGAGAGGGATCAGACAAGGTTGTCCAATGTCTGGTCAACTATACAGTCTGGCAATAGAACCTCTGCTTTGTTTACTGAGGACAAATCTAACAGGGATGTCTATCAGAAGGAGTATGAGAGCTGAAGCCATTAAGCTTTCGGCTTATGCCGATGACATCACTGTGATAATCCAAGAAAAACAGGATATCCAAGCCTTGAGCAATGCTCTGAGAGTTTACGAGCGAGCTTCGTCAGCAAAACTCAACTGGCAGAAAACAGAGGCACTATGGTACGGCCCCAAAAGGAGTGACCCACCGGATCTCCCAGAAAACATTCAGTGGGGAAAGACAGGTATGAAATGCCTTGGAGTATACCTCGGAAAAACTGAATACAAAATGAAAAACTGGGAGGGCCTGATTGAGACAGTGCATGCTAAGCTACTTAAATGGACATGGCTACTACCCCAGCTATCATATAGGGGAAGAGTCCTGGTAGTAAACAACCTCATTGCTTCAATGCTCTGGCACAGATTCATGGTTCTAAATCCACCAAGAACTCTGATAGAGGAAATTCAAAGGACTATTGTGAACTTCTTTTGGTCAGGACAGCACTGGCTAAGAGCTGCTGCCCTTTACCTCCCAGTCCAAGAAGGAGGACAAGGGCTGATTGACATTTTCAGTAGAGTGGCGGTCTTTCGTCTACAAGCAGTACAGCGTCTCCTATACCATCAACATCACCAGTGGATGGATGTGGCATGTGCACTGTTGTACAAAGCTGGGAGATTGGGTCTAGACAAACACCTTTTTACCCTGCGTCTAGAGAACGTGGACTTGGAAGGACTCACAGCGTTCTATCAGAGTGCTCTACAAGCGAGACAGACCCTCTCCTTTTCGAGGGAATGGGAAAGACTCACCCGGTGGCTGTTTGAAGGGCCTTTGTTCTTCAACCCGCCCATCACCACTGAGATGCTGCGCTCAACTACCATCAGGACTGCATTGATGAAAGCAGGCTTCTCCAAGATAGGTCATCTGAGGAAGAAATTGAGCTGGTTGACGCCTGAAGAATTGGCTGCGAAGGCAGGCTTTAAATCAGTGCGTCTCGCTCAACGTATTCTTGATGACTTGGAGGCTGGTCTTCCTGCTCCAGTAAAAGACTTTCTGAATGACACACCCATTGAGAATACAAATGAACCTCCTCACTTTCCTGAACTGCAAGTCTCTTTGAATAAAGAGGGCTGGCAAGAGGATGTTGGAAAATTACTATCCATGGATATACCCAAACTACAACCTCTCAGTGACCTAAGCAGAAAAACTCTCTACAGAGCTTGTGTAAAGACTATCAATTATCAACGCCTCAAGGATGTAAGGAACACAAGATGGACAGAGGTGCTGAATCCAGGCTCTTCCCCGAAAGGTAGCTGGAGATCCCTGTACAAATGACCCATCGAAAAGAAGGTTGGAGATCTCCAGTGGAGAACTGTACATGGGATATTAGCCACAAATAGACACTTAGCACACCTGAACCCTTCACATGAGGAGGGTTGCCCCTTCTGTGGAGTCCCTGAAACTGTTTTTCATGTTTTTATTGAGTGTCCTTGTTTAGATCGGATTTTAGATTTAGTGAAAACTTGGGGTTTACAGTTCACAGGCAGTTTTAATCGAGCATTATTTATTTTTGGTCCAAAATACTGAGTGAAAAACAAACGAAAAGTGGTTTTACTTAACTTTTTATATGGTGTTGCAAAGCTGGCGATATGGTGCACAAGGAAGAATAAAGTAGAAGGAAGAGGAGGAGTTGATCCAGTACTAATGGTGAAGGGTTTTATAAAGAAGAGCTTAACTATAGAATATGTTTTTTATCAACGTGTGAAAGATGTGAATTCTTTTTTCTATGTTTGGGGTGTTGAGGATCTTATATGTGAACCTGATGATGAGGGTTTTAAACTAAATATCTGAAGTGCTGTTTTTCTACTTTTGAATGGTATTATGGAACTATATTTTATGTTTTATGTTTTATTTTTCATTTAAATTCTATTTATATCGTGTTTATTCTCTTATTTATTTATTTCAATTTTCCCATGAAAATTTATACACATTTTATGATGAGATCTATATTTGTATTTATGTTTCCCATAAAAATATAGGTCTCTGTTTTTGTATTCAGTAAATAAAAAGAGACCTTAAAAGTCAAAGTCTCTCTCTCTCTCTCTCTCTCTCTCTCTCTCTCTCTCTCTCTCTCTCTCTCTCTCTCTCAAATTCAAATTCAAATTCAAATGAGCTTTACTGGCATGACTGTTTATACCACAATGTTGCCAAAGCATCAATTAATACATATTTAGTATATACAGGTGCATCTCAATAAATTAGAATGTCGTGGAAAAGTTCATTTATTTCAGTAATTCAACTCAAATTGTGAAACTCGTGTATTAAATAAATTCAGTGCACACAGACTGAAGTAGTTTAAGTCTTTGGTTCTTTTAATTGTGATGATTTTGGCTCACATTTAACAAAAACCCACCAATTCACTATCTCAACAAATTAGAATACTTCATAAGACCAATAAAAAACACATTTTTAGTGAATTGTTGGCCTTCTGGAAAGTATGTTCATTTACTGTACATGTACTCAATACTTGGTAGGGGCTCCTTTTGCTTTAATTACTGCCTCAATTCGGCGTGGCATGGAGGTGATCAGTTTGTGGCACTGCTGAGGTGGTATGGAAGCCCAGGTTTCTTTGACAGTGGCCTTCAGCTCATCTGCATTTTTTGGTCTCTTGTTTCTCATTTTCCTCTTGACAATACCCCATAGATTCTCTATGGGGTTCAGGTGTGGTGAGTTTGCTGGCCAGTCAAGCACACCAACACCATGGTCATTTAACCAACTTCTGGTGCTTTTGGCAGTGTGGGCAGGTGCCAAATCCTGCTGGAAAATGAAATCAGCATCTTCAAAATGCTGGTCAGCAGAAGGAAGCATGAAGTGCTCCAAAATTTCTTGGTAAATGGATGCAGTGACTTTGGTTTTCAAAAAACACAACGGACCAACACCAGCAGATGACATTGCACCCCAAATCATCACAGACTGTGGAAACTTAACACTGGACTTCAAGCAACTTGGGCTATGAGCTTCTCCAGCCTTCCTCCAGACTCTAGGACCTTGGTTTCCAAATGAAATACAAAACTTGCTCTCATCTGAAAAGAGGACTTTGGACCACTGGGCAACAGTCCAGTTCTTCCTCTCCTTAGCCCAGGTAAGACACCTCTGACGTTGTCTGTGGTTCAGGAGTGGCTTAACAAGAGGAATACGACAACTGTAGCCAAATTCCTTGACACGTCTGTGTGTGGTGGCTCTTGATGCCTTGACCCCAGCCTCAGTCCATTCCTTGTGAAGTTCACTCAAATTCTTGAATCGATTTTGCTTGACAATCCTCATAAGGCTGAGGTTCTCTCGGTTGGCTGTGCATCTTTTTCTTCCACAATTTTTCCTTCCACTCAACTTTCTGTTAACATGCTTGGATACAGCACTCTGTGAACAGCCAGCTTCTTTGGCAATGAATGTTTGTGGTTTACCTAGTGAACCAAACAGAGAGACCATTTTGAAGGCTCAGGAAACCTTTGCAGGTGTTTTGAGTTGATTAGCTGATTGGCATGTCACCATATTCTAATTTGTTGAGATAGTGAATTGGTGGGTTTTTGTTAAATGTGAGCCAAAATCATCACAATTAAAAGAACCAAAGAATTAAACTACTTCAGTCTGTGTGCATTGAATTTATTTAATACACGAGTTTCACAATTTGAGTTGAATTACTGAAATAAACAAACTTTTTCACGACATTCTAATTTATTGAGATGCACCTGTATTATCACATTTAAAGAATTACAAAATAAATTAATTAATAATATCAACATATATGGGCACATATACAAAAATGTGCATATCTCTATTTCTCTCTCTCTCTCTCTCTCTCTCTCTCTCTCTCTCTCTCTCTCTCTCTCTCTGTCTGTCTGTCTGTCTCCCCCTGTGTATCTCTCTGCATCGGTCTTTCTCTCAAAGTCTGTCTCTCTGCATCTTCCTGTCTCTCTCTGTATCTCTCTATATCTCTCTCAATTCAATTCAATGTGTGCTTTATTGGCATGACAAAATATTTTTTTGTATTGCCAAAGCAATATACAACAGTAGACCAAGAAAAGTAGGAATTGAACAAAACATAGTAAACATTGTTAAAAAAATTAAATTAAATAAAAAACAAAAATAGGAGCAAAACATAAATGAATAAACAGATGTTACAGATGCAGAAGATAAATATGTAGCAAAAATTAATAACTAGATGCAACATCATATACATTAATGGTAACACAGGAACACAGGGACAAGGTGTTGATGGTAGGTGGGGTTAGGTTGGGTGAGTGTATATGGTGGTAGGTGGGGTTAGGATGGGTGGGTCTTTATGGTGGTAGGTGGTGTTAGGATGGGTGGGTCTTTATGGTGGTAGGTGGGGTTAGGGTGGTTGGGTGTTTGTGATGGTAGGCAGGGTTAGGGTGGATGGGTGTTTGTGATGGTAGGCGGGGTTAGAGTGGGTGGTGTGTGTGATGGTAGGTGGGGTTAGAGTGGGTGGGTGTTTATGATGGTAGGTGGGGTTAGGATGGGTGTGGGTGGTGGTGGTGGTGGTAGGCGGGGTTAGAGTGGGTGGGTGTTTATGATGGTAGGTGGGGTTCGAGTGGGTGGGTGTTTATGATGGTAGGCGGGGTTAGGATGGGTGTGGGTGGTGGTGGTGGAGCGAGTCATTGATTTAGCGCTCTTCCTTAGCTCTGGTTGTCCCTCAGGCTGTGACAAGATGCTACAAATCTTGCAGTGATGTTTGCACTAATGGCTCTGTCACCAAGAATAAAGGGGAGTTTTTGAATTGGGGTGCATGTACTGAATTCGGGGAATATATTATTTATTTTAGTGTAATAGTGATTTCTGATAATCTGGTATTTGGGCCATTGTGTGAGGAAATGGAGCTCTGTCTCCATCACTCCCAGGCTGCAGTGGGAGCACAGCCTCTCCTCACGGGGCAGCCACGTTTGTCTGCGGCGGCCCGTCTCAATCTCTCTCTCTCTCTCCCTGTCTCTCTCTCTGTCTCTTTGTCTGTCTGTGTCTCTCTCTGTATCTTTCTGTCTCTATCCATCTCTATCGCTCTCTCTGTCTCTTGCTGCATCTCTCTGTCTCCTTCTGTCTGTCTATGTGCCTGTCTCTCTCTCTGTCTCGCTCTCATAATTAATCTTTTTAATAATCAGTTTTTAATTTTTACATAAAAGGATGGGTTCATTTTTAAAGCAATTTTTAAAAAGTCACATTAAGGTCACTCATAATCATGACCTCTGTTAGAGACGTGGATTTGTAAATAACAATGATTCGTCTGTGGATTTAACAAGGAGACGACGTGAGCGACGTGTTTCAGACTGGAGGAAATTATTGACCTTGGGAAGTTACTGTATGATGCGAAGCTGCAAGAGCAGGAGCGCAACATTTCGTAGGCATATTAGTGAGATGATCTGCTGCAGATTTACAAGACTGAGGGTTTCAGTGTAAGAAATCACTCATTAACCACTGTTGTAGCTCATGCATTTATTCCATGGCGGTGTCCATCTTTGTACTGGCTCCCGTGTTGTTGCTCTTCCTATCGAGATGTATTATTTATTATTGATGTATAATTTATTGCTGTTTTTTCCCCATTCATCTTTCTTTCACCTTTGTAAAAATAAAGAGAGGAATTTCATTCAAGCGGTAATTATAAGCAACCTTTTGGACACGGGTTGTATGCTAACACTTAGCTGTATGCTAATGTATGTCAGAAAATTGTTAGCTAACATGTGAGCAGTTTTTAAATCATCCAGATTTATTCCAGAAAATTCTCAGAGTGGAGGGGTTTAATGAGCGAGGCGCTGAGGCGCTGAGGCAGAACTAGCCTGCATACACAATTTTACACACACACAGAGAGAGAGAGAGAGAGAGAGAGAGAGAGAGAGAGAGAGAGATACAGTGGATATAAAAAGTCTACACACCCCTGTGACAGCTGCAGTTATTTGTGATGTTAAAAAATGAAACCAAGATAAATCATGTCAATATTTTAATGTGATACAGGAACCAACAAACTTCAAGAGAAAATAAATAGAAACATTTTATGAAAAACAACAACAAAAAAACCTTAACAGTCTGGTTGCATAAGTATTCACACCCCTTAGCTAATACTTAAATGTTAAAGCACCTTTAGCTTGTAAGACAGCACTCAGTGTTTTTGGGGAAGATTCTAACGTCTTAGCACATCTTCATTTGGCAATTTTATTCACTCTTCCTTACAAAAATGCTCCAGATCTGTCAGAATGGCGAGGAGATCTCCTGTACACAGCCCTCTTCAAGTCATTCCACAGGTTTCCAGTAGGATTTAGATCTGGGCTCTCGACTGCGACATTCCAAAACGTTGATCACCCTCTTCTGAAGACGTTCCTTTGTTGACTTGGGTTTGTGCTTTGGGTCTTTATCATGCTGTCTAACAGACTCCTGCAGGTTCTGTGCCAAAATAGATTGGCATTTGGAGCTAGCCATGATTCCCTCTATCTTGACTACAGCCCAAGTCCCAGCTGAAAAGAAGCAGAGCCATAGCCTGATGCTGCCACCACCATGCTTCACTGTGGCTATGGTGCTCTTTAGGTGATAAGCTGTCATGTTTATGCGCCAAACATATATTTTAGAATTACGCCCAAAAGGTTCTACCTTGGTCTCATCAGATCATAGCACATTTTGCCACACGGTTTGGGGTGATTTAGTTGAGCTTGGATGTTTTTCATGAGAAAGGACTTCTGCTTAGATACACTACTCCATAGACCAGAAATGTGAAGTATATGAGAGATTGTTGTCATGTGCAGAGAGTAATCAGTACTTGCCAGACGTTCCTGCAGCTCCTTTAATGTTGCTGTAGGTCTCTTGGCAGCCTCCCTGGTATGTATTTTCATTCCTTTCATTTATTTTGGAGGGACGTCCTGTTCTTGGTGAGGTCACTGTGGTGCTCCATTTTCTCCGCTTGTAGATGATGGCTTTCATGGTGTTCTGTGATACATCTTTTGGAAAAAAACTTTTGTACCCCTGTCCTGATTGATACCTATCCATAATGAGATCCCATACATGCTTTGTAAGCTCTTAAAAGGAACATGGCTTCACAGTCAGATGAAGCCAAGAAGATGTCAAGAAAATCATACAGAAACATCTGGTCTTTATTTGGGGTTAATCAGAATCACTTCATTGATGACAGGTCTATGAAAATTACTTTTGAACGTCAGTTTGGATGTGTTTGGTTCATTCTGAGCACAGTCACATGACCCATTATAAAAGGGTGTGCACACTTATGCAACCAGGTTATTATAAGTCTTTTTATTTATTTATTTATTTATTCATTTTTACCTGAAACATTTAAATTTATTTTTTACTTGAATACTGTTATTTGCTATTTCATGTTGAAGGTGGAAAAATTATCTAACATGATTTATCTTGGTTTCATTTTTTACATCTCAAAACCTGGAATTTTAACAGGGGACTTTTTATATCCACTGTATGTATGAGACGTATGCTGAAGGATAGAGAGAGAAAAATGCTCTGCTGTGAGCTGAAGGTTGCACCCATAACCTCATTTTGATTCTTGCCATAAAGAGAGAAGTGTTACTGAGAGAATTACATCTCACAGAGGAACGTGTGGATTGGAATGAAAAGCGATTATTCTATGTATTTACATTTTTCCCCCTCGAGGAAATGGATGCACTCCATCAGAGGGAAACTAGTCACATGTATGGAAGAGGTGCTTAAAGATATAAAAGATGAGATGCATTTCCACATAAGTGAAAGATAAAATGCTCGGCTGCACATAATGCCGCCCTGAGGAGACGCCTGTGTGCGTGCATGTGTGTGCGTGCGTGTGCGTGCGTGCGTGTGTGTGTGTGTGTGTGTGTGTGTGTGTTTCTATATATGTGTGTGTGTGTGTGAATATGTGTGTTAGATGGGCTCTGAGCTGAACCACAACACGCTGCAGCACTCGAGCGTCATGCTTTATTTTTAATGAGAATGGAGGGCTTGTGCGAGTCAGCTCTTTTATTCTCGCTCATCTCTGGAAGAAAGCTGCAGTGAACCAAAAGTAAAATGGATCACACCACCTGAACACACCCTGCGCTGACACACCTGCTCGCCTTCAGCTCATTAACACACCCTTCACAAGGTGTGTGTGTGTGTGTGTGTGTGTGTGTGTGTGTGTGTGTGTGTGTGTGTGTGTGTGTGTGTGTGTGTGTGTGTGTGTGTGTGTGTGTGTGTGTGTGTGTGTGAGAGTGTGAGAGAGTGTGAGGTGCTTCCGAGTCTGAATGCAGATGATTAACACCATATTCATAAATGTCTCCTGAGTGTGCTAGTGTGAGCAATTTGCAATTTTAAAAAGTTAAAATTTTTTATTTTTGAAAGAACAACACTTTTTATCCATTTAGAGTTACATGTAATGTCCACAAAACAAGCTAGTTCGTTACTTACGTTATAGCATCTATGAATAAGTTACGAAGACAAAAAAATAAATAAAATGAAGCTTGCCATTTTAGTGAGATGTCAGAAAACTTAGTTATAGCTTTAAGTGCTGACACTGGAGACGTCTTCTATAAATGTTAAATAAATTACAGACATGACAATTGCATCAGGACTTCATCATAGTGTTCACCGTAAAGTCCCTGTGAATTAGCTGTTACTATAGGAACGACAACGTATTAGAACAAGGTTTAATATAAACCTGTGATTTGCAGCTGCACTACTTTATATAGAATTAATCAACACCTTCTGACCAATCAGAATCCAGAATTCGGCAGTGCTGCATCACTAGGTGAAAATGATCTAGTCTCTCAAGAGAAAGACAATGTCATAACTGTTATATTTCATGTTGTGTTTAATTTATACACAATGAAAATCTAAATAGTAAAAGATAAATAAATAGTGAAAATGTTCATTTTTCATGTTCCTGCGTTGAATAAAGAAAAATAAAAATAAAACATCAAATCCCATTTGGTCCCGAAATCCGAGTTTAACCTTTTAAAATTGCAGGTATTGCAGCGTAGACATCGCCGTATCACCTAATATAAAAAAACATTAAGCTGAAACTAAAAACTGAAAGTTAAGAGAGATAAAGATGGAGAGATGTTAGAGGAGAGGCATTCAGGTTATTTCAGGTCCGTTTGTGTTTGTCCTGTGAGACAGAAACAGAAGGGTGGAGGACTTTGCGAGCTGAACATTGGGGCAGCAGACAGCATAATGAGCACCTGATGAGGATAATGAGGATTAATTGTTTTTCTTTAAGTCCAGTTGTGTGTGTGCCAGAGTGAGAGCTTAACCTTGACTCGAGGCGATGGCGTTCTGTCCTTGCTACCCAGAGTCGCGGTGTACAAAATCGACTGGCTGTTAAACGCCGTCCATAATCAACCAACTCCGTTTCTGTCTGGTGGATTTATTGACTGAAAGGGTGAAAAAAAAGTAAACAACCTTGCAATTAACCTGCAGATATTAACCTGCATATATTCACTGCTGAATTCTGGATCCTGATTGGTCAGAAGGTGTGGACTAATTTTCTATAACAGCAGCTCTGACAGTAGTGCAGTTTTATATTAATGAGCTTGTTCTAATATGGTTATGGTTTCCATAGTAACAGCTCATTCACAGGGACGTGTACAACATAAGCTCCACATAAAAAGTTTTTTTTTTTAAATTGTTGATCGGTGAAGTTTTCGATAAGGAGGTATTTATGTAACATTTATGGAAAGCTGTAAAGTTTTCCAATATCCACAGGACAGGGGAGTTTAGCAGATGGAAGACATTCCATAATGAACTATTTCGAATTTCCCATCACTCCTCCATCCTCCATCCTCCAAATGAGCCAGGCAGGGAGTTGGGGCATGTCCCGGTCCTGGTCTTTCTGTCCCAGGAGGTTCAGTGGAAGCAAAGGTGAGAGAGAGAAAATAAAGCAATATTGAGAATTATACCTCACAATTAAGTATAAATCCATGCCTATGAAATGCCATGTCATGTTTCAGTGTTTTCAATTTGATTTTATTTGTACATCGCCATTAGAACGAGACATCATCAAAAAGCATCTTTACAAAAATACAGGTGTATATTTAGATCCGTAATGAACAAGCCAGAGCTGACAGCGATGACATGAGGAAGAAAAGTTGAGAGGAACCATCCACAGCAGCAGGTCTTTTGCCCGACAGACATTTAATTTCAAAGAGGAGTGCAAAGAAAACTGCCAAAAAAATGGCATTAGAAAAAAATAAAATAAAAATCAAAGACAGAAATCTTGCAGATTTGTATGTGTAGAGTCAATTGAAGCAATGTTTATTAACTATTAAGCTAGCTAACCTTAAAAACTTGAAGAAGCACCTATGATGTGCATTTAAAGAGGGAACTTAACCTTCCTCTTTTTTCCATACTAAATGGAAAAAACAAGGGAGTCGCACATTCTCGCTTCATGTCCCAGAACCCATGACTGTCTCCACCCCCTGTCCTGTCACTGGCTTGATACCTGATTGTGTTCATCTGTTTTGTGTTACTCCAAAGAGTAGTTTTTATAATGTGTTGTTTCTTTGTTTCACTGTACTTTATAGTGTTATGTCCAATGAGTTTTCTGACTTCTGTGTCTCGTAGTACTTCCTGGTTTCGACCTTTGGCCTAGAGTATGGAGTATCCTTGTTCCATGATCTTCTGATGATATTTCTTGGATAAAATGCCTTCTAGTCCACCTCGGAAGTTTGTGCATACGAGATGAGGAGGTAGTGATTCCGACAAGGTGAGTGTTCAGGTGGTTTTGGTTGGGTGACAGCGTGAGCAAGCTTCTTTTGTTTTAATTTTTTAAACCAGCAATGGCAAATTTATTTTGCTTTACTGAAAGAAAATAAAGAACTGAAAAATTAACATGTATAATTACCATTTAAATATTACTGTCTGACTTTTTGTTATTGACAAGCCCCTAAATCAGAAAGTCAGGGCTCAAAGAAAATACGAGTTCCGAGTTGTAATTATGGCATTATAGTCGCGTTCAAAAGTGCTTACCTCGTAATTACATTATTTCTGACAGGACTAAAAAGCAGCGAAACACACCAGGCACCTGCAATTACGTGCTTCCTCTTCAACCTGCACATTACAAGAGTCATGCAACATGTTACATGTCTATTTATTAGGAATATTTGTTAACTACTGTAGCATGCTAGCTAATGTTAGATAAATCATGATCGTATGTTGTAGGGACTGATTAAAGCAAGTAGGGATGTTCTCTAGTGAGGTAGCTGATGTTGGTTAATTGGGGATGACGGTTCAAGACACACGATTAAGCTTGTGTTTGATTGATCAACTTTAACTCAAGCTCCGCCCTTAAAATAAAGACATGCCTTTCTTCCTGGTCGCTTTTTAATTTCTTACTTTTATTCGTTAGCTTTTGAATTAACGTGACTGGATGGAACATGTTTTGGCTTTCTAAAAATGTGTATCATTAAATAAGAAGTATAGTGTAATACAAATCAAATGTCATAAAAGTGGACCTTGAGATCAATCTACTTCATCTCCAGCAAACCCTGACTCTAGTGAGCATTTTTTTTTGTCAGAAAACAAGCACATGCATTCCCTTAAAGGAAGAGGAAAGCTCTAGTTAAGAGGAACGAGATCAGGCAGGAAACAAAAAGCATCACAATGACGTTCTCATGGTGGATCAAAGGCTCGTCTTGTTCCCTCTTTTCACTTTGTGTCTTATTTCTAAATCACTGTCTTTGTGTGTGTGTGTACTTTCATGTATCCCTTTTAACACACACACACACAGTACTGAATAGATGTGGAGGATCTTGTTCCTGAGGGAAAAAAACCCAAAACAAAACAGAGCTCTCTTCCTTTCTTCTCTCCTCTTCTCGTTCACTTCTCTTCATCTCTGGTCTTCGCAGTTCAGTTCCATTTAATACAGGTTTAAGTTTAGTCAGACACTCTTGTCTTGCTATTGTGTATGAAATGCTTGGGAAATCTATAAGGATTAAGAACCTGAAAGACTGGAAGCTAATTCTTGTTCGTACAAATACTGGAGTGGTCTAGACACTGACTAGGAAGGACAAATTTGAAGAAATGAACAAAAGAAGCACTTTCCTACCTACTGAAGAGGAAGTTATTTAGATCTGTGGGGGGGGAATCACATTAACGAACTTGAAACGTTTACTGTGACAGAAAGCGAGGACACCGTGTTGGTGTATATTTCAAGTAGGAAAATCGAGTAGAGACGAGAAAAACATTACTAATGTGAGATGTGGGGAAGGGGGCAGGGCTTCCAGGAGGCCATTTAAGGTGTTTAGGGAGTTCAAAACACCTACACAACTGTTAATCACATGTTGATTGACTAGCCTTCCATTTTTATTAGGGAAAAAAAAGAAGACTTTTGGCATATTTTTGAGTGCTAACTCGTAACAGCGTACTGTGATGATAAAATGTGGAGCTCCTACGCAAAATGCGTAAAAATTGGCAGGTCTGTTTGATGTCTACGAGTAAAATTTTACAACAATTCCCATGGCTACAGGAAGAAGATTGCCTGCTGCAAAATGCTGATAGAATAAACTACACCAGCGCAGGAGTTGTTGGAAGTATATAAACAAATGATGCAACATACTGCTGAGAGACAAGTCTTTCCTGTCCGTCACAATAATACTAGCCAATCATGGATGTCTGTGACCTTATGGATGCGTAAGAGGGCAGATAATGTTTTTCTCAATGTGTGTGAGCGGTCACTCTCCCTGATTTTGTACTTTGGTGTGATTGGGAAGAGCTGGCTGGTGGGTGGGAATTGGTGAATTAAGAAATTGGGAGAAAATGGGGTTAAAAAACAGATAAGGACGAGGAAGATCTGCTTATTTTGTTTTGTATTACCAAAGAGAAGAAGCAGGTTTTATGTGAAAGCATTAAATAAATGCAGGATCGAGGATGGTGAGTTTAGGATGCTAGTGAAACCTTTATGATACTTGGAAAGAATTGGATTGGGCACGCCTTGTTTGTAATGACCAGTCACAGGCTCGGGTTTGTCCTGAGTTCCCGTGTGCATGGAGCTTCTACATGACGTCTGTTTTCTCCTCAGATACCTCATGCTTTTTATGGAAGCTAGACGAACGTCAAAGGCCTTAAGAATTCAGGACACTATAGCAGGAAGATCTTGCATCACAAGAACCATGAACTTTAAGAACCATTACAGAACCCTTTGGTCTGGAAGGCAAAAAATATTAGAACTTAAATAACTCCAATTTGGTACATGAGTCACACATGAGAACTTTAGGAGAACCGGATGCTATGAATGCTCTGGAGATACATATGATCGTAATCTGTCTGTTCATCCACCTCTAAAGTGCGGTCTAACTCTTGTCTCCTCTCTCTGCTTGGATCTTTACCTCACACACTTGTTTTGCATTTCACCCTCTTTCGCAAAAGCTGTCAGAGTCGTTAGACGGTTCTCATTAGTTGAATGTATTGCTGTGCTTCTGGAAACCATCCACCTCTGTTTCCTGTTAGATTGCTTCTCTTGCTTGCAAAGGCAGGTCTGTCTTCAATTATTCATCCATAACTACATTCGTTTATTCTCTTTTCTGCTCTTGGTTAGAACTGAAAGGCAGAGAATTGACGAGCAGCTATTTTTAACACCCTTTCTTTATTCCTTTCTTTTTTTCTGAGCTGAAAAAACAAACAAACAAACAAACAAACAAAAAAAAAAACATTTGAAGTATTTTTCACTTCCTGAAGGGATTCGGTGCAATGGATTACATCAAACACTTTATCTTCAGATTCTAATGCAGTTCCAGAGTCATGAGATACTTAGAGTTTAATTAACTTAATTTTTGTATCTTAATAGTATATACATGTTCTTTCTGTTTATAAAAAAATTACATGCATGTAGAACCAGTCATAAGAACCCTTTATGTTGAGACCAGACCATTACACAATGTTAGAAAACCATTAGAAACCATTAAAAACATACATATAATGGTGTCCAGTTACTGTATGTACTGTATATCATCATGTAAAAAGATTCATTAATCTGAGAACATCACATCTGAAAAATGAAAACGTATGTAAAAAATAAAAAAAATTACCTGAAAATAAAGAAAGATCACATGTGAAGTTTCCCAGTGGAAGAACTATTTATTCTTCATCTCTCCAGCCTTTCTTTCGTTCTTCTCCCATCTCTCCAGCCTTTCTTTCTTTCTTTCTTTCTTTCATTCTTTCTTTCTTTCTTTCTTTCTTCATCTGCCCAGGCTTTCCTTCTTTTTCTTCTCCATCTCTCCAGCCTTTCTTTCTTTTTTCTTTCCTTTTTTTGCAGCAAATTACAAAAACAATCATAACCATCAGACCTAGCATGTCTTAAAGAACCTGCAAAGAGCTTTCTTTCTTTCTTTCTTTCTTTCTTTCTTTCTTTCTACCTTTCTACTACCATCTTTCCAGCCTTTCTTTCTTTCTTCTACCATCTTTCCAGCCTTTCTTTCTTTCTTTCTTTCTTGTACCATCTTTCCAGACTTTCTTTCTTTCTTCCTTTCGTTATTTCTTTCTTTCCAGCCTCGCTTTCTTTCTTTCTTCTCCCATCTTTACAGCCTTTCTTTCTTTCTTTCTTTCTTTCTTCTCCCATCTTTCCAGCTTTTCTTTCTTTTTTTCTTTCAAACAACGACGCATTAATATAAACTTGTGATTTGTAGCTGCACAACCGTCAGAGCTGTTGTTACAGAAAATTAATCAACACCTTCTGACCAATCACACTTCAATCCCTGACCCGTTGTGCTAACCAACAGTGAAAACACACTTTAATTGTCATGAACAAGTAGGTCCATGACCGTACGAAAATAAATGCACGCACTTTCTGTCCGCTGCAGCTAATCTTCGCGAAGCTTTAGGTGATATTTTGGGTGAAAACTTCGACTTGGTCTGATGACAGCAGCCAGCTGTGTACGCCGCATTGTTGGCGTATAAAAAGAGGCAGCGTCTCGCACCATCTCGCGAAAGCAACGGCGGAAAGCCGCTACCTGGCTTTCACGGGTTCATCTCACCGAGGCGCGAGTTGAAAATTAATGAATTTCACACTGAACGGTGCAGTCGTGCGCATGCAGCTGTTGTGAACGGTGTGTCAGAGGCAAAACAGTTCGGGAATTTTAATTAACTGAAAGAAAGCGCCTGTGTTTAAAAAAAAAAGAAAAAAAATTGTCTTTTTTTTTTTTTTACTTTCTGATCTCACACTTCAAATTTCATCTCAAACTGAAAGTCATTATTGTAGGAAATGAGGAGACTTTTCATGTAGCTTCTATAATGAAGTTACGCTTATGCTGAGAACATCACAGGGAGTCGGAAAACATGATACGCTTACTGTTTGAATGTTTGAAGTCGATGGAACACTGTTGCTAAGCAACTGCATGCGGGTTTTTTGACTTGAATTGACATAAGCTCGCTTGCACATGGTTGTGTAACTTTTCTATATGCACAATTTAAAGGCATAGATGCATCACAAATATCATCATTTCTCTAAGTATTCAGTGATCCCATTTTTTTTTTTTTTTTTTTGCAGAGGTCGGGTTTTGGTACTCATTAATATGTATTCTGATACTGATACCAAAATTTTAACTAATCAGGACATCATGGAACATTTGATTTTATTCCCTGGTTTAAAAAGTGACCATGAAAAGCGTTCACACGTGTTCCAGCTTGTCACGTTACAGAGAAACCACAAAGTGTAAACTATTCTGTCCTGAAGAATGTTGGAAAACTTCGTTACAGCTTTACTGCTGACACTGGAGACTCCTTCCATAAATGTAAAGAAATAAACATCTCCTTGCAGAAAATGTAGTTCACCATATCTACAATTATACGTGGTTTTTAATCTGTTTGTGTGGCGCGTCAGCCGTACGAGTCCCTGTGAATGAGTTGTTGCTATAGAAACGACAAGTGCATAAATATTAACCATAATCAACACCTTGTGGCCAATCAGAACCCAGAATTCACTGGCTGCAGCAAAGTATGTGTGTGTGTGTGTGTGTGTGTGTGTGTGTGTGTGTGTGTGTGTGTGCGTGTGTGTGTGTGTGTGTGTGTGTGTGTGTGTAGGCTCTGTGTTGGTAAAGCAGCAGGTGTTAATGTGGACAGAAAGTCCCGTGTCAGAGCTCAGTCTAAACAGATGAGTGTTTCTCTCAGCGTCCAAACAGAGTGATGAGGACACATTAGTCCCTCAGGAACAAGTGAGACAGAGAGACAGAGAGAGAGAGATAAAGAGAGAAACAGAGAGAATGTGGACTCTGGGGACACGAGGCAGAGCAGATAAGGACAGAGCGGCTAAGTATGATGGAGCAGAGCACTTTGCCAGGCTCATTGCAGTGTGTGTAATTTATAGAGCTGATAATGCTTGAGCAAATGCACACACACCCTAAAGCACACGGCTCATAAATCGCTCCCATTACACACAGACACACACACACACACACACACTCACACACACTCACACACACTGATCTGAGCTCACACTCGGCCTCCAGCAGGCCACCATACTGAGATGAGCTATTTTCTCAATCCCTCCTTCCTCCGAATGTAATCAGTCAGCCAAAACATGTTTGGTGTCCGAGCTTTCCTTCTTAAGTTTTGCACTGACCCTGTGAGGCTAATGTAGTTAACAATTAATGAAAGATTACAGCCACCAGTTTAGCATCATGCATTAAATCTGCATTGCTAAATCACCAAGCAATCCTCTTAAGAGTTGAAGATTGTAAAAGTGTCATCTGGTCTGTTTCCAAGCTTCAACTGTCCCCTTTCAGGGCTCACTTTAGTCCTGTTCTTGGTTGACATCCCATCCGCCTCAAGATATATTGATGTACTGTGCATTCTGAGATGCTTTTCTGCTCACCATTATTGTAAAGAGTAGTTATTTATAGTGTGAGAAAATGAAGATACTCGAGTATGAGGACTGAAGCTGCAGCAGAACAATACCAGGGATGTGTGGAGTGGTATGAAGCTAATCACTGGCTTCAAGAACAGAGATGAGCTAACTGAAGAAAGTACAGATTGGACCAATGAGCTAAACCAGTTCTTCAACCAGTTTAACACTGGGTATCCAGCTGTCCCTCCCCCTCATACTCAAACATGTCACACATAAACATCTGAACCCACATTCCCCCTTCTACTCCACTTCAGACGTCAAAACCAAAGGTACTGATGCTCCTGTTCTCTGCCCTCTGCTTCCTGATTCCCCCCTGAACCCAGCAAAGACATTACAGATACCTCACCTCTTCATCACAGGCCGGAATTAGTCTGAGGGTCCTTACGGCCTGTGCAGATCAGCTCTGTGAAGTATTACAACGATTCGTCAGACTGAGCCTGAGGAAAAGTGAGGTACCCGCACATCTTGTCTAGTTCCAGTTCCAAAGTGTGTCTGACACTGACTACAAACCAGTTGCTTTAACTTCACACATGATCCTGGAGAGATTGGTTCTTGCCTATCTCAGACCTAAAGTTGGCTCATCACTGAACCCATGACAGTTCGCATATCGACACTGTGTAGTCAGTGTAGATGATGCCATTGTCTATCTTCTACAGAGGGCCTACTCTCACCTGGACAAACCTGGCAGTATAGTGAGGGTCATGTTCTTTGACATTTTCAGTACCTTTAATCCCATTCAGCCCTTCTTCCTTGGTGAAAAGCTTAAGGTGATGCAGATGGACATCACCAGAACCTCCTGGATCACTGACTACCTGACAGCTAAACCCCAGTTTATGCGTTTGAGGAACTCCAGAAGGAACATTTCTATCTCCTTTCTTGTTCACACTGTCCACCTCAGATTTTAAGTACAGCTCCAGTATGTGTCCTCTACAGAAATTTTTTGATTACACTGCTGTAGTTGGGTATGTAAGTGAAGGGCTGGAGTCGGCGTATAGAGCTGTGATTGACAGCTTCGTTGAGTGGTGTGGAAGGAACAACGTACAGCTCAATGTAGCTCTATCCTTGGGGAGGACATGGAAGTGTACAGGTACCTTGGACAGCATCTAGACTGGATTGGACATATAACACTTAGGTGGTCTACAAGAAGGGACAGAGCAGACACTGTTTTCTGAGGAAGCTCAATGTATGCAACAGGATGCTATGCATGTTCTTCCAGTCAGTTGTGGCGGGCACCATCTTATCTGCAACGGTATGCTGGGGTAGTGGCTTCAAAGCAAGACATACCAGCAGACTAAACAAACTGATACGGAAAATCTATATTTTTGAGTTACTGTAGTCTTCCTTTCAGCTCGAACCTGTCTGGCCATTCTCCTCTCATCAACGAGAAGTCTCATTTCCACCCACAGAACTGGTTGTTTTTTGTTGTTTGTCTAGAGATTGTTGTGTGTAAAATTCCAGGAGTTTCTGAAATACCCATCCCAACCATGCCAGGGTCAAAGTCACATTTTTGAGATCATTTCTCCCCCAATTTTGACCTGTATTGTGCTGCTGCCACATGATTGGCTGATTGGATAATTGCATGAATGAACAGGAGTATGGGTGTTCTTAATAAAGGGGCCGGTGTGTTGGTCCACAAAAGGAAAATTAAGATTTATGAGTCATTTTTTAAGTGTTTGGATTAGTTCTAGTTGTAAATATGTTCTCTACACAGAAGTGCATTCTGCTGAATATAGATAAGATCACGGTTGAGTATTTTTATATATAATAAGTGCCTGACTAAGAAAACATTTTAATGTAATGTCTAGAGCGAGATGTCAAAGCGAAGAAGTCGGCGTTGCTAATATAAAGACCCGTGCAGCGGTGAGCAGGTGTCAGACGCGTGGGCAGTCACTTTGGCTCATTTAAACAGCAAGAGAGCATTTTGTCTGATTAGGAGTTTGAAACGGAGCCAGACAGAAACGGCGGGTCAGGCACCAGAGGGTCGACGTGTCATGGTGGGAAATTCAGAAATTGGATTTTTTTTTCCTTCTCTGTACTGGTCACGGCATCAAGCAGGAGTGTTAGAGAGCAAAAAAAAGGCCTTGTTTTCTCGACTCTGACTCACTTCACCTTGAATTAATTTCAGCAGCTTGTATCCGACGGGACAATAGCACTGAATGCTAAATAAAACGTTTTAATTATGCGGATTTCATTTTTGCGCTCACAAATCGATTTGACGCAGGAAACGTCACTGCTGAACCTAAAAATGAGGAGAGGACAAGGATGCACAGAGCATCACCCTGAACAAGGCACAGATTTATGTGGATATATGAGGTATTGATTTGACTCACACAGGTGAGGATTTTGTGTTGGCAGACATAGATAATGACTCGGATAATCCCAGATAATTCATGCTAATTTATGATAAATCCTGCAGCAATGACTTCTCTAACACCTAACCCAAAACCCCATGAACTCTAACCTTAACCTTAATTCTAACCTCTAACTCTAACCTTCCACCTCGTTGGCTTCCTCGGCAAAGCAATGTGGTGATTTATCACATTTATTTATATTATTTATTTATATTAAAAATCTATTGTTTCTCCAGCATCGCTCTGAAATTTTGGTAGATTTCTCACCTATTATAGTGCTTTGAGTCATTCAAAGTTGGAGTCAT